>JANHAO010026384.1:0-11109 GCA_026873985.1 Saraca asoca | reverse complement strand
ACATTTGAATCTTTTCTTTAATTGTTTATTTACTTTCTTACTTCCTATTCATCTTTCTTTATTTCTTTTATTCCTTTATCATTGAGTTAGATAGTTGAGTTGTAAGGATTCTAGTACTTAAAATAACTTCCTTGTGGGATCGACCCGTATTCGCCGGTACTAGCTACAACTACGCCATGTGCTTGCGGTTATTTAAAACACTATCAGAGATTAACAATCTTTATCTTATAGTGAGTGCAACTTCTATCCTACATCATGAGTTGCTTTCTTTTCTCCCACACAGACTTGTAAAACTAAAATTAAATTTGCTTTGCTCGTACCTAATAAATTTTGGGTCCAAATTTGTTAGTACCTATAGCAAGATTTCTGATAGGAGTAACTAGTTGTGTTTCAATTTTGTTAGTGAACACAATAACATTTGTATTAGCAATGGATGCTTTAGGTAACCAAACTAACTTTTCTGTTTCAGCACATAGGTTCCATTTTTATAGGGACAATATTTAATATGATGTCCTTTATTATTATAGCAATAGTAAGTAATGTAACTGTAATTTCTTTTTTATTTCTTCTTCTTTTGTTGCTTATATCCTAACCCAACTTTATTCTAAAAATTTTTCTGATTTTCTAGTATGCCATTAAGTTTCACATTGCTTTCAACAAATCCTTGTAAAGCCTTATTGAACTTTTCTATTTGTAACTTATAGGACTCACATTGCTTACATGCTTTAGTTTCACTTAATAATTTCTCAGCTAAAATATTCAAATCAGTATTTTCCTTTTCAATTTGCTCAATCTTTTGAAGCAAATTCTCATTCTGATTTTTTGGTTTCTTTATCTCTTTATTGGCTTTAGTCAAAGCTTCATAAATCTCTTCATACAAGTCATTAAAATCATCATCATTTACATCATCAACCTAATCATTTGTTTTAGCATATTATTAGATTCACTATCAATTTCACTAACATAACAACCATAGAAAAATGAAGAATACTTTAGAACCTATATATTTTCATTATGTTTTGCCATAAGACAGTGTTGCTCTTCCTTTTTACAATTAGTTTGAGTTCTACCACTATAAGCAATCTCCAAAGTATCTAAGATTTCCTTTGTTGTACTACACTCAGAAATTATTTGAAACTTATTAGTAGACAGTTAGTTAATAACAATCCATTTTACCTTAGAGGCAAGGAAGTGTTTCCTTCTTTCCTCCTCAGTCCTTAACAATCAAGATTTAAGCTGTAAAATTCCGTTAACAAATATTTTAGGACATTCATAACCTATTTCTAGAATTTCTAACATGTCCACATCTAAAGCTTTTAAAAAGATTTTTATTTCATATTTCCAAAAATATTTTTAGCATTAAAAGCAGGTGGACTATTCAAGGATTGACAATTAAAGAAAATAGTCAAATTAGAATCCGTAATCTTGTTAAAGAAAGGAGTATCAAAAGCTAAAGCTCTGATACCAACTGAGGGTCCCAGATAAATTATATAATATGAATCTTACCCTTATTCCTTTAGGGGAATTTTATATACTCCTTATAATTATTATGAATTCTCTTTGAATTTAACAAGAATGTAATAAATTGCTTTGTATCAAGAAGCATAGTAGAAAATTATGCAATAAATATGCTGAATGATAATTGTGTAAAATTTAGAAATGTCGGAGTAGAAAAATAAAGATTCAGGACACCAGATTTTTAAGTGGTTCAACTTGAATTCAAACCGCAATTCAAGTCTACTCCACTGGATAATCTTCAACTAGATTACCACTTTTATTACAAAATCATCAAGATTAAAACAGGATCTTGAATTGCAAGTTTTACACAAAAATTGCAATAGGGATCTTGCTAACCCAGAAGATTTTCACCTTACTCTTCTAAACCTAAAATAACTATAAGATTTTCTACAGGCTCTTGCCAACCTATACAAGATTCCTATTAACCTAGAAATCTTAAAAGAAAAATTACAATAAGGTAAGAAATACAGTACCATAGTTTGAGATGAAAATCTCAAACATCTAATATGAATTTTGTAAAGATTTGATTCAAAATTTTTTGGATTAAGAAATGTAATGAGGTAGAGGAAAATATGATTTAACTCTATTTGCTCTATGATTTTTGCACTTGAAGAAAAAAGAAAAATGTAATCTCTATATAATTGAAAGGTGGTTAGGAGTTTTTATAACTGTTGTAACCATTTATAACAGAATAACTAACTTTTTGTTTATGAATCAATTCAGAACAAGATCCTAACCTTCAATAAAATATTTTTCAAAAACTTTTCTTCATAAATCGATTAGTGAATTGATTTGAATATATTTTTCACTAGTTCTTCAACATGAATTAATTTTTGAATCGATTTAGAAAGTGTAAAATCGTTTTATAAAATCTGCACTTGTGAAAAAATCTTTGTTCAAAAAATATTTGATTTTATTTTTCTTCAAGTGGTTTATTTATACCTCATTATATAAAAAAAAATTACTTGAATCAAATTTAATTTGAATTCACTTACAAAAGATCCTATAGAAATAAAATGATTGCTAAATCTTATTTTGGGATTTCTTGAATCATATACTTTGAACTTGCAAAACAAATAATAACAAATAGTAAAATATATTGTCAGATAATAATTTAAATTGAAATTGTTTTTCAACAGCAAAACCAAGGAAAATATGTAGCTAGGGTAACCTAGGCTAACACAAACAAATAAACTAATTTAGTCCATAAACAAGGCCAAATCACCAGCCAACATGGCAAGGCTGAAAACTCAGCCATGTTGACTAACACTTATGGCCAAAATTAGCCCAAAACTCAAGCCAAAACCAAGTCTCAATTCAAACAGAAAAATAAAGAAAACAAGAGGGCCAAATAGCTCCAAAAATAAATTCATAAAAAGGTCAAAGGAAGCCCAAATAATACTAATACAAAATAATAGCCTATGACATGCCTAAAACAATACCAAAGTGATAGCAATGTGGGTGTCCAATGTTGCCAGTTGAATGCTCTCCAAGTTGGCACCTATGTGGCTCTCAAATGGATGGCAAAGCTTTCAAGCAAATGACCCTGGAACCTCCAAGTTCATGCTCCTTATGTGAGCTCCAAAATGTGTAACAAAGCCCTTAGATTGCTTCTCCCATTTTCTTCGCCTTAGCTTTTGTCACAAGTCCATTTGGCATATGCAAAGCTCCTTGATAATCCTTGGGTTGGTCCTCCATGTTCTCATCCCTCCCTCCCTCCTTAAAAGGAGAAAGATCAGCAACATTAAATGTATCTCCAATTTTAGAATCACGTGGAAGATCTAATTTGTATGCATTGTCATTTATTCTTGCCGCCATTTGAAAAGGTCCATCTCATATTAGGTGAAGTTTTGTCTTCCTTTGAGCTAGAAATCTTTCCTTCCTCATGTGTAACCACACCAAATCACTTGGTTCAAACATCACTATCTTTTAGCCCTTATTGGCTTGTTTGGTGTATTGCTCCATTTTCTTTTCTATGTTCTTTCTCACTTGCTCATGGAGTTGCTTCACTTGTTCAGCTTTCCTTTTCCCATCAAGACTAGCATGCTCATCAATTGTTAAAGGCAATAAGTCCAAAAGAGTTAGTGGATTAAAACCATACACAATTTCAAAAGGAGAATGTTAGGTGGCCAAATATATGCTCCTATTGATTGTATGCAAACTCTACATAAGGCAATCATTGTTCCCAAATTTTTAAGTTCTTTTGGATGATAGATCTTAACAATATAGATGAAGTTCTATTAACTACTTCCATTTGTCTATCAGTTTAGGGATAACAAGTGGTATAAAACAACAATTTATAAATTAAAGAGTGTTTTCTTCTTGTGAGAGTTCCTCTCTTAAGATTCTTGAAAGAACTAGAGACTTATCAAAGAGCTTGCTCTTTGTGGCATCTAATTTTACCACTTATCACTCTTCTCTTACCTTTCTAGAGTGTGGTATAAATATCTTTCATTTTTCCTTTCAATTTTGGTGCTAAATTTGTTCAATTGGGGATAGATCCATGGGTATCTCCATCGGAGATCACATTAGAGAGTGTAACACACTTATCTTCTAAAATATGGAGAAAATGGTAAGAATCTCAATTACAACATATAGCACTCTTGGATGTTACTTTTATGCATAATAGATTTAAGTAGTATAGATTACATTGTATAAAAAGTTATTCTTATTTTAGGGATAATGTAGTAATTAAATATTATTTGACTTAACAAACTAATATTTAAAAACTTTCATTATATTCCAAATGGAATATGTTTAATTGATATAAATTATAGGATTTCAAACTTAGGAATATTTAATATGTGAAGATGTGATAGTCATAAGAGCGAATTGAATTATGTTAGATAAATTTTAGAATATTCTTGAAGATATTAGATGACCCTAGATTAAAAATTAAGTGGTTTCAATCGAGTAGACAATAAAGGATGAAAACAAAATGAAAAATATGTTCTTAAGTGAAATAAAGATGACCTTTAGTCTGAATTTAGAAGGTAATGAACCTTGACTTGTGGACTTTTTGAAAACTATGAAAAATACTCAAATTTACTATGAAATTTGGAGTCAATCTGACATCGTTTGATTGTTGTTTGAAGATTAGATGCCACTAAAGTTAGGAACTTGATTAGCATGAATTATTAAGTGATAATCCACAAACCCATAAACTCATTACTCATACTTGTATGCACTTGCTGAAGTAATGAATCATAAGAAAACAATGAAACAAATCAAATCCTTAAAAATTAAAATAAAAATGAAATATTTTAACATTTTTGGTCAACCTGGTTGCCACCAAAGACTTTCTTACTATAATATCCATATGTTGAAATTAGACTCCTACCTCTAGTGTGTAGAAGCGGCCCCTACATGGTCATGGTTCACTTGGGTTTTGTTCTTTGAGGCAAAACATAAGGAGCAAGCATAACTGCTCAGTGCAATGAGAGTCTACCTACTTTGGATAAAAACCTTTGGTTAGACATATAAGTATTTAATATTTCACATATACATATACAATCATATTCATATTCTCTTTTAACATATTCTAATATTTAATTAATTAGTTCATAACTTTCTTACATGTTATTCAGTTCTTATTTTTTTCAATTTCCTTTTCAACCTATCTTTTCGCATAAAAATACCAAGATAAGGAAGCAGACAAAATAATATGAGTAGTAGCTACACTAGGTGGCAAGTGGTAAGGTCCTTAGGTCTTTTAGTGGGACAATTAACTATGTATAACATGTCACTTACATACCATGCATGCTAAAACAATTTCATATATATATATATAGGCAAACACTAGCTTAGTAATTATGGGAATGTTTGATAAAGTTATATGGTCTGTAACCATATTGTATCTTGGATGCCTCTTGAGACATCCCATATAACTTATATAACCCTCACAAATACCATATAACTTGTGTGCCCCTTAAGACACATCATACCTATATGTGGCTCCACTACAACAAATGATCACTTGTGCCACAAATTATGCTACAAAAATTTGAAAATTGTGGCTATTTTATCTCTTGGCACAGGAATAAAAGAATTCAAATAAATGTACAAATAAACTAAAATTTTTATACCATAGGAAAACTTTACCTATGGTACCGTATTACTTGTGCCACAAATTATGTTATAGGAAAACTTTACTTCTAGTGAAGTATCTCTTGTGCCATGATTTATGTGGAAAAACTTTACCCATGGCGAAGTATCACTTATGCCACAAATTAAGTTTATAGATAAGGTTGTGGCAAAACATCATTTGTGCAATATTTAAGCCACCAGTAAACCATACCCATGGCAAATACATATATATATAAAAAAACTAAACTGCTAAAATGAATGAGTTTCCCTCCTAAAATTTAGAGGATAAATTATATTACCTATAAGATAATTAGCCACAATTTAAGTCATGATAAGCAAACTTTTGTCATGAGAGAATGAGCGACAGCTCATTCAACTACCCATATTAGTTTTCATGACCAATGTTTTAAAAATCAAACCAGACGACGAACCAAAAAAGCTAAAGGGTCATAATTAATCAGTTAAATCAATGGTCAAATAAGATGACATCATATATACAAATAAATATTATATTTATTAAATATAAGAATACTAAATTTATGACATTTTCTTATTTATCATACATATTGTTGAGACCAAAATCTTGTCAACTAGGTTATTCGGTTCTGCTCCCCTGACCGCATGTAGGAGAAAGGTTATGGAAAAATAGCAATGGCTCTTAAGGGGATTGCTCAGAAGAAAAAGAAGACACCGGGAATTTTACGTGGTTTGGCGAAAGCCAATGTTGGGCCCTTACGTCCATCTTTTTTTTTGTGTATTACTGATTGTCAAATTCTCATTGCCTTTCTCTTATTATGCCTCCCTTATTTATAGTGAGGGAGGAGGTTACAAGCGTAATTCTATCTGATTGGCAAAATGATCATTTCTGCCGTCTACTGTATTTAATACTGGCCGCCGATGCAATTAATGCTGGACAAACCGCTATTGGTTTACCGGGGAGCTGATGTGTATTGTTTGGGACCTGAGTTGTTAACTTTCTTGTCATGTGTCAAATGGTTGACTGGACTTGAGATGGTCTTCTGGAAGCAGCGGGTCGTGGTCCCGCGGACGCTACCCTTGCTCTCGTGGGGTTGTTTCTCGACATTGGCTACTGTGGCAATAGCCTTTCATTCCCTTGTGCCATAACGACTTTTCCAGGCCAGTGATTGTGATGCTCTTTCAGTTCGGAACTGGGTTTTCCCGGGGCTCCCGTTTGGGTCACTTGTGCAGGCGCCATCTTGTGTGGGTGCTAGCCTGCGCGTTTAAATAACACCTACAACATAAGCCCCCCCAACTTTCAACTCGCTTTGCATGATGAGAGTTAAATTTTGACTGATTTCTTGACAACCCTCCGGATTTGCCTGTGGAGCGTTTGTTTGGATCTTCTGGGGGGTCGTCTACCGCTCTTTTGGTACGTGCAAGAATGCATGGGTGCGCCTATCGCCCTGTGCAAGAATTGTGTGCGGGGCTAGCACATTACTTGGACGTAGATTCCGCGTAAGAATTGTACGCTTTTTTGTGTATTACTTGGATGCATAGTCGTTATCGTGCCCTTGACGTGCGCAAGAATTTTGTGCAGTTGGCACATTACTTGGACACGGCCATCATTCTGTGCAAGAATTGTGTGCGAGGCTAGCATATTACTTGGACGCAGATTCCACGCAAGAATTGTACGCTTTTTTATGTATTACTTGGATGCATAGTCATTATCGTGCCCTTGACGTGCGCAAGAATTTTGTGCGGTTGGCACATTACTTGGACGCGACCTTCATTCTGTGCAAGAATTGTGTGCGGGGCTAGCACATTACTTGGACACAAATTCCGTGCAAGAATTGTATGCTTTTTTGTATATTACTTGGACGTGTAGTCGTTATCATGCCCTTGATGTGCGCAAGAATTCTGTACGATTGGCACATTACTTGGACACGACCGTCATTCTGCGCAAGAATTGTGTGCGGGGCTAGCACATTACTTGGATGCAGATTTCGTGCAAGAATTGTATGCTTTTTTGCATATTTCTTGGACGCGTAGCCGTTATCGTGCCCTTGACCTACGCAAGAATTATGTGCGGTTGGCATATTACTTGGACGCGACTGTCATTCTACACAAGAATTGTGTACGGGGCTAGCACATTACTTGGATGCAGATTTTGCACAAGAATTATAAGCTTTTTTGCATATTACTTGGACGCGTAGTCGTTATCGTGCCCTTGACGTGCGCAAGAATTCTGTGCGGTTGGCACATTACTTGGACGCAGCCATCATTCTGCGCAAGAATTGTGTGCAGGGCTAGCACATTACTTAGACATAGATTCCGCGCAAGAATTGTACGCTTTTTTACGTATTACTTGGACGCGTAGTCGTTATCGTGCCCTTGACGTGTGCAAGAATTCTGTGCGATTGGCATATTACTTGGGCGCGGCCGTCATTCCGATTTCCCGCCTTGTTTGTTTGTACGCGTAGCTTTTTTTTTTCTATGACAGCGGGTAATTATTACTTTCGAATTTTCGTGCGATTTTCTGTATCTTCATTTATTGATCTCTGTATCCCCCCAGCCGTTAAATCGTGGGCAGCCCACTCCCTTCTCGATCCGATGGTAGGCCTCTCTCCTATTTTTCTTTAGGGGAAACCCTTTTTTTTTCTTCCTCATTTAAAAATTCTACTCCCTTCTCATTCCCGGCTTGCTCCGCTAACCTTTCTATTGCCTTCCAGCCTCTTCTACTGGTCCCGAGATCCTGCTTTGCTGATACTACATTTCATCTAGTCTTTCGCTCTTCAAGGAAACTAAGGTACGTTCCCATTGATTCTTCTTTGTTTTCTTAGTTCTTAGGGGTTTCTTAGGCGGGTTTGGGCGGTTGGTTCTCCCCTTTTGGGATTCTGTTTCATTCGTAATGAGGGGTCTGTTGGCCATCCCCGGGGGTGCCCAATGTCTCTTAAGTTGGCTTTGGTTTGCGCATGGCCTGTGTCCTATGAAGGCCTTAGGCTTCTTAGTTTTGGTATGGCTTGCTTGCAGTGGCCTGACCGACTTTCTTCCTTTGTAGATGGAAGCAGGTCATATGCAACGCCGCCGCTCAAGGGGGGATGATGATGAAACAGTAGCGGTCTCGGAGGCGGTGAGAGCTCAACCCACCAGAGAAGCGGTGGTTGGTGGAGGGGGTGAAGCTTCATCGTTTGAGGTTCATCAAGGACCTTCAGATGATCCTGACATAGTGGTGAGGGAGCCTCGAGGTCGCGGTATTTTTGATTTTCATGCATCTTCGATGCGACGGCGAGATATCCAACTTACGGTCCAATCTCATCGAGTGCCCAGAGGGTGCAGCACTATGGTTCCTGCGGCAGACGACCAGGCCGCACATCCTCCTAGGGGCTTCGTTGCTATTAGCTTGCCGCATTTTACGATCGATTTTAGATTCCCCGTTCCCCCTTTTATCATAGACTTCTTGAATAAGATAAAGCTAAGTCCGTTCCAGCTAACCCCCAACTCCTATGTTTTGTTGATCTCGCTTGCTCTGATTTATTTGCATAATTCCCTACCACCGCCATCTCCCGAGACCCTATGCTACCTTTATGACCTCAGGACTGCGAATGCGTCAGACGGGTTATACTTCCTTATGGCCAGGAGGACACCTTATAAGGACATCCTGCCAAAGTGGTCCGCGAAAGGGAAATCTAACGTCGGGCCTTACAAGAGTCGCTGGTTCTACGTGTCTTGCCTCTTGCTGTGTTATCGTAAGAACTTTGACTTTGTTCTTTCTCTGGGTGAGCTAGTTGGTAGCGACCGAGTAAGCATTGCATTTTTTGATCTGTCTTTCTTTTGTTTTGTGTTACTGATATCTTTCTTTCCTTTTATCAGTCGGGACCAGCAAGGATCCTACTTTGGAGGCTGGGGAGCTTGGTGTCTTGGATAACCTTCGGTTGACAAACGGTCCCGAGAGTGACTTCCAATTCAATGAGCCACGACTTTGCCGGTTCGGACTTGCGCCTCCCTTATACACCCAAGCAACCGAGGAGATCGGTATTCGTCGAACGTCTGAGGTTCGTCCTACTAACTTTGATGATTACGACCATATTATGGATCTCATCCTAAAAGAGGCCTCATCTCACGGCACCAAGGGACGTCTTTCGGGTCCCGTCACAGATTCTCCCTCCGCAGACAGAGTCCCTGTCCCTGACAGCACGGGTCCAGAAATTACCATGTTGTTGTCATCGCCTGTGGCCATCACTGGAGGGGAGTTGTCGCTGACTTGTTCCGAAGCAGCGGATGTTGCCGAGGATCCCACCCCGGCTGACCCTGCTCCTAAAAGGAGGAAAACTGGAAAAGGTCGAAAGAAAGCGTCATCGCACGGTGGCACAAGTGAGCGTATTCCTCCTCTAGTTGAGGCAGGGTCCCTGACGGAGGAATACACCTGGACTCTGGTCCAGAATATGAGTACCATACTTGGGCCAAAGTAGAAGGTCGAGGTGCTAGAGGCCAAAGACTGCACTATAGGAAAGCTCGCGGGTCATGCTGCCCGTTATGGCCTTGCTGTAGGATTCATTCTGTAGTTGTTTTATTGGTTCAATTCGAGCTTAATGCTTTCACCTAACTTTCTCCGTCGGTCATCGTTCATTTTTTTTTTTTACAGAGTGTCTTGACGCTTTTGAAGATTGAGGAGGCGGCTCGGGGCCAGGAGGATGCGCAATCTTCACTTGTGGATGATCTTACGTCTTCTGCTGTCGAGAACCAGGGGTTGCGTGAGAGGGTTGCTGAGATGGAGGCTAAGCTTATAGACGAGACCAAACACCGTGAAGTTGCTGAAGAAACAGCAGGGCACGTTTCGATAGATCTGAGGAAGGCAAAGATAGAATTGGAGGATGTAAGCGGGTGACTTCAGTCAGCCACCAAAGCTACCAAGAGTGCAATTACGCGAATGGATGCTGCTCGTCATGAAGCTGAAGTCGTCAGGAAGGATTTGGATGAGGTGAGGAAGGAGCTTTACCTCGTGAAAGCCGAGATGTCCTCACGGGTGGCTGTTGCCGCAAAGGAATCGAGGTAGAAAAATTGCAAAAATTTCCTTTTCACCTTATGGGAGGAACACCCGGACATGGATTTCGCATTCTTTGGGCCGCAGGCTATGGAGGCTGTCAAAACTTTCTAGAAGGAGGCCCTTGAAGCTGATTCCCTAGGTGAAGAGCATGAAACGGAAGCCCTTCCTCCGTCTCTCGAAGTCCCTGGCCAACCTTCTCCTCATGCTTCAGAGGATCCTGCCCCGTAGTTGCTTCCCCTCTTCCCCTTCTTTTTTTTTTTTGTAATTGATGACTTTGCGGATTTTACCATTTTATGTACATGACTCTTGTTTTTGCGAGTTCTGTTATCTCATCATAATATTTCAGGTTTTATTTCTTTTTTGAAGTTACATCATTACACTGAGTATAGACACTTTGTATAATTTAGAACCCTTTGACCTTTTTATTGGTAATAACGTCGCAAGTGCTTGGCGTTCCAGGCGCGAGGGAGCTCCTCCCTGTATTCATTAGCTAAATGATA
>JANHAO010026383.1:0-11107 GCA_026873985.1 Saraca asoca | reverse complement strand
CAATGAAACACATCACATAAAGCTCTGAATTAGTTCATAATTTGTATTGACTATTATTTGTTCTTTCATATTGCTATTTTCAAAACAAAAATTTTAAATGGTTTTAATATAACTTGTGCCATGACTCTAGGAGCTCTTATCACTGTAGTGTGCCATGCGTTATAAATTACTATGGCCTTACCAGTATCAATGGAATCCTGTGTTATTTAATTTAAACCATTGACCATAAATGACTGTTCTGAGAGTAGGAAAAACTCTGGTTTGTGATTTGTTCGTTGCTTGAAGATAAAATGTCAGTGAAAACTATTTCTTTGTTAAATAGAATTGAAGATACTGACTATATTGGCTATAAAACGTACAAGCCAGTAAAGTTTGAAGAAATTTGACCAAACACAATAAAAGCTATGTTATATGTAAGGTAAAGGATACGAGTCTACTGAAGGAGATGTAAAGATTACAACCAAAAAAAAAAACAGCCGACATCCCATTAGATGGAATTGAATACATGGATCATTCAGTGTCATTGTGTTCTTTTTATGGTTTCTCCCAGTTTTCTCAGTCTTCTTTTACCTCTTTTAAACAGGCTGACCTCCAGTAAGTTGACTTTTCTGACAGGAGCATCCATATGGCTTCTTAATGTCCAAACCTCCTCAAGTGTGTTTATGTCATCTTCTCACTAATTGTTGCCACTCTATCTTTCTCATGGATGCATTCATTCTTAATCTTATCTTTTCTAAGGTTGTGGGCCCACTTAAATACATGGATCTAACCTAATAGTAGTAGACATATTTTAATGAATCAGTATTATTGAATTGATTACTGGTGCCATTTGTTTTTCGACGGGTCAGAAACTGCATCTTGAATTTAGCATCAAACTCAGCCATGATTTGAAAAGTTTAACATGTGGAAGTATAGATGCACGCATTGCATGTAATAGTTTTGATGTCAATTGTATCTTTGTTTTATTTGCATATCTTTAGGAGTTTGAATTTGTAAGTTAGTGTTACTGAGACGTAGCAATATCAGTGATCAATCTACTCCTGGAGAATGTGTGTATATCACATGCTTTCCTGCTGTCTGAAAGAAATTTTCCAACAAGAACTAGCCTACTATTCATTATTCAGGTGCTAAAATCATTTGTCTTACTGCATTGTAACAGAGTTTCAGACAATGGACTAAATGAAGCGGTAAATTATCAGATCATTTCACCAAAAGATCTAGCAAGGTCTGTTTCATCTCAGGCAGGATGGTCAAACTTACTGGTATTTCACTTGTCTTTCATGACTGTGTTTTTGTTCCTTCTTATGTTTAGCAGTTTTACTTCATTTGTGTCTGATTTTTTTAATTGTTCTTGCTATCATGTTTTTAATTCTCTTTGTTTTGTATAGTGCAAAGGAAAGAAATATCAGGAGCCCCTGGATTTGGCCCTTCTATTTGTTGGTAGAGAGGTAATATGCTTAAAGCATCTCTTTAAAATTTATATAATATTTTCTGAAGTATGTCCTTTTTGTCTAATTACATAATAAAATGCCAAATTCTTGTCTGACAGAGACTATAGTCAGAATATGATAATTTAAGAAGTTTTTTTTTTTTCCTGAATTGTCATTGATTTTGCACGAAAGGCAAGCTTTGTTTATGCTGCTATTGATCTTTCTTGCAGTTGCAATCTTCAGATTTAACCATGAACAAAAATGCAGACTCAGCTCTTCTAGAGTTGCTTAAGGTTAGAGTGTTTGCATGATAGAGAGCTCTTCAGTTTTTATTGAAGAGTTCATCATTATTCTTAAAGCATTAATTTTCCAAGGTTTGACTCTAACACCATTCCATTCTCATTTAACAGAATTCTTTCACCAGATCGAACTTTTCCATGGCATTCCCATATATTTCTGCATCAGAGGAAGAGAAATTGGAAACTCTGTTGGTTTCAGGGCTAGCTGAAGCATGTGGTGATGACTTGGGAATTGGCAATGTTGCTTTCATTGGATCTTGCTCCATGGAGGATGCAAATGACAAAAAAATTGCTTCTTTCCACTCAGTAAAAGTAATCAGCCAAATGATGAGACAGGATTTATTTATGATGAATTTTTTAGTCCTGTAATCTGATGGTTTTTTCCCATTTATAACTGACAGGACTATCTATCTAAGAGGATGGAAGAGAATCATGGGGGGAAAACTGATTTGGTTGTGTTCTGCAATGGAGATTCTTCACCTTTCAAAAATGTTGGCCAGATGCAATCTGATGGTACATCTACTGCAGAGATCGGGTATTATTTGATATGTGACTATGTTGTACCATCTGCTGAATGTTTATGCACTTGCTGTTTGTCTAGGTGAAATTTTATCTCAGCTTATCAGTTCCGTGGAGGAGTCTGGGGCAAAATACACAGTTCTTTATGTTTCAGATCCCTTCAGGTCAATCCAGTATCCTTACAGGGAACTAGCAAGGTTTCTAGCAGAAAGTGGCGTGAATGGATCAGCAAATTCCACAATTTGTGATGAAGTCTGTCAGATTAAATCCTCCCTTCTGGAGGGAGTTTTAGTGGTAAGCTTCTTTGGCCCTTTTTGAATGTGTGGTCAGATGATGACTTTAGGGTTTTCTTGAATAGATCTTGTCTATGGACTTGTTAAGTGGAGTAGAGTGGACCTGCTTACAATAAAAATTCAATTTTACAATTAATTATGGGATATCTCATGCACCAGTGGTACACGAAATGCTATCATGTATTCCATGTTCTTTTGCAAAGGCAATAAGATATTAACATGAATGTGGGAAAGCACAGGGCACATGGTAATGTTTTGTGTATCATTGGTGTAAATACAGCTACACTGATGCATGAGACATAAATCCTTAATTATATGTGCGAGGTTTGTGGAAATACTGCAATGTCTCATTACATTTAGAGTGTTCTGAATTTTTTGCTTCTTGTGTTGATCCAGGGCATAGTTTTGCTCATCATTTTGATATCGGGCCTCTGCTGTATGATGGGAATTGATACTCCAACCAGATTTGAAGTGCCCCAAGAGTCATGATATGTTGTTTGTTGAATATATAAATTACGGTTATGGTGATGGATCTACTGTATTGGTATACTGGTGAATATATTATCTGCGATTCATGCACTGGTTCAGGTCGGCACCTTGCGCAACATTTGTTGACTTCCTTCCAGGATTCTATTATATTGATTATGAAATAATGTGTATTGATATGTAAAATTCAGTCTTAGGCTTTAATGTTTTGTCACACAGGGCAAGGTTAATTTAGTGAGAACAAATTTCTGGAGTATTTGACTGTTTATTTTGCCAAATTATGGTTATTATAAGCTGCTTTTTTATTACTAGTTCAAACTTGGTGCCCATCTGTTTTTGCCAATTTTTGGATGTTTATGTTTGCCCTTTACCTTGGCTTTTGATATCTATCAGTTCTAACAAACAAATATGGTCAAAGATTAACCATTTGAAGAAAAAAAGGGTGTGTGAAGATAGCTAAGATTGTTCCAACTTGTGGTCTCCTCAGCTAAGATGATGAACACTTGTATAAAATTGGAAAATTAAATTATTTTCTAGCTCATTTTTGCCTTGTTATTGGAATTTGGCAGAATCATTTATATTTTAATTTTTAATTTGCATGTCAATTTTGAACTCTATTGTAGTCATTTGAAAAATCAGTCGATTCTGCGATCACAGATGTAGAATTGAAACAGCTTTTGTTAGGTCGCCTGCAAGAAAAGCCTCCATACGAAAGGAAACACATATAACAACTATGACAGTAAGAACTAGTAGCTTCAACATGGTACTAAAGAAGCAACTGAGAATTAAGATGAAAGATTTCGTGCATCTTGCATTTCCAGGTTCTGTTGCTTCCAGAAATCTATGTTAGCCTTAGGGGTGCAAACGAATAGAAAATCTGCTTGTTTTAGCTTGAGGTCGATATTAATAAATAAGTTTGAGCTCCAATTTGAGTTATTTACAAGCTTAAATGAACCTTTTATTATTTAATTCAAATTTCTTATTAAGTCTAAATATTCAAACTTGAATTTTAACTTGGATTACATTCGAGCCTAAACAAATTCAAACAATCTTAAAGAAGCTTAAATGAGTTTCTTGCATATTATATAATATATATATATTATATTATTTATATATGATATAAAAAATAATATATATTTTTTTATGAGACTTTTTTAGGTTTATGAATAATACAAGTCAAGTACTATTAAACTCAATCTCGATTAATTTATTAGTTCATTGATCAAGTATGATTTGTTTAGGCTAGACCCGATTAAAATTGAATTTGAGTCGAATTTTTTGTGAATGAATCTTAGATTACTTACAAGTAACTTAACTCATTTATACCCCTAGGTAACCCACAACAATCTTGGGAAGAGGAGCAGAGAGAATTAACACATCTCATGATAAAAGTCAATAATATTTTAAACAAAATTTTGTTTATGTAGCTTCAAATCAAATAAAAATAAAACTTAAAGATAAGCCACCGTTGACGTGTATTGTAAAAAGAGACAACTCCAAGCAAAAGTTCAGTAACCCTTGATTGTAGTATCAAGTTGCTTTAGATTTCAAAAGTGGACATAGAAGTAGAGTTGACATAGGAAGAGCTTTTTACTTTAGATGAGTATAGGTTAAAATTGTGGTTGTTAGCGTATATTTTTGACCTAACATTAGCATATAAAAAAAAAAAAACCATTCTTTTTTGTCCTCATAATATACAATTTTTCTCACATTTTTTTCTAAATGTTATATTTAAATAATATCAATTTATTCAATTTAATTCTTTGATTAGTGTGCCGTTTAAATTTTTTATTGAAAAGTTGATGTGGAAAGTCTGAATCTTACTTGATTTGATCAATCAACTGACTATATTTATCCTCCCTTTAACCAAGCTCAATAACATTGTTTTTTTATTAATAATAAGAGAGGAGAAGCAGACTGTATTATTCTAAGGTTTCATTCTTCTCCCTCTATAATACAATAACCACATAATTAGAAAGGTAGTTGAAGTAATTCATTAGGTTGCAAAAGTTTTAGATCTTTCACGGCATTAGTTTTTTATTAAGAATTTGAACGGTATACTAATTGAAGATGAAATTAAATAAATTAATATTACTTAGAATAAAATAAAGAAAAATTACATATCATAAAGCAAAAATATATGTTTACTGTGACTCTGTGTGTGCGTGTGGATCTGCCTTGGATAGACTAGTCCGCAAAACTCACGATTTGAGTAAATTCTACACAATGTTTTGCAGGCGTAATGGGCTAGTCCGCGGGCTATCAATTTTTACGCACATATATATATACATACCATATACATATACATATATACACAGACACACACCTTAAAACTCATTTTAAGATAATTCTCAATCTAGAATGACAGTTCTAAGCCTAAAACATCTTTAAACAATACATTTATGTTCATTTTCAGTGCTAAAAATCAGTAAAAAGAAAAAAATTTCAATCATTCCAACCCATTTTAATTAGTCCAATACACTTGAACAAGCCATAAATTCCATCATAGAACACGTGCTATATAACTTAAATGAGTTCTCAAATCCCAGATAACTAGAACAATCCGATGGTTGAAACTAAATTAGATTCTTGAGTTTCATAAAAATTCCTCCAAGTAAAGTGACAATAAGATTTTAAATAATCACAAACTGAAATTTTTGTTTGAGACTTAAATATAATTTTAATTCCTTAAAATATAAATAGAGTAATTTTAGTGCTTTAATTTGAAATATTTAGTTTTGATCTTATAATGTTTCACGTGGTTTAATTTTGATTCTTTAATTAAACTATTATCTAATTACTAACAAAAAAGGCTAGCATTGAGTTAATGAAATAATTTTATCCAATGTAACGCATTTTTATGCCTTGATTCTCTCTCTCTCTATAACACACACATAAAGATGTATTTGAGGAAGAAACAGGATAGTAGTTATTGTGTATATACAAACCTGAACATAAAGATGTCACATTTAAAAATACTTCACATAATTTTATGTTAATTTTTTGGTTAATAATAGAATATGAATCTAATAAAAAGATAAAAATCAACTTAATTAAAGTATTACTGGATCAAAATTAAATATTATAAATTAAGATGGCAAAAATAGTTGAATTTATATTTTAGAGCAGTTAACAGTTAAGCCTTTTTTGATAACTTGAACCCGGGAAGACTATAGCACTTTCACAACTACCAAATCCAAACTGAGAATTGTTTTGAAGAAGTCCAAGGACTAAATTAACTTCCAAATCGATTTAATTTGATCTCAGACAGATTGTGCATAGAGGAGGATAAATTTAACATCGTAAAGAACAATGTTTATTGGATGCCCGGGGATCTATAACTGATATCTTGGCCATTTGTTGCCAACTACTAATCCATTGATATTCCTTCACAGATTGCTTCTCAATCAAGTCAAATTTTTTCTCAAGAGTAGTATTATTATTATTATTTGTGATAATAAAAATAATAAGCCAATTAATACTTACAACATCCGAAATTTAAATCAAGACATTAAAGGATAAAAACTCTTATAACAATATCAAGTGTCACAATACCAATTAAAACATTATTATTTAGTAGCAGAAGTGTGGTTGTTTGAGCTCAAAATATCACAGCAGGAAAATCTGGAACCAAGATACCAATACAACAACCAAGTCTTGTTCCATTAAATGAGAAAGAACCTAGATAATAATAAAAAGTGAAAATCAGACATATATGGAACCCCATGCCACGTTTTTGAATCAACACTGCTCTAGAAGCCAAGTGCCAAAACTTGACTACTAAAGCAAACTATGCCACAGTGTTAGTTATGCTTTTACTTTACATTCATTGTAGTATTAAGAAAAAAATAACTTAAAAGTGGCATAGCTCATAACAAAACAAGAAATATTGACTTGTGCCACAAAGCAGCATGACAAATCAAAAGCGGTTAGGAAATGGCATTATTAGCAGTAGAAGAGACATAAATTCTTTTTGAGGGACGAGAAGCCTTCTTCATATAAGAGGAATTCCACTCTCCACCATCTTGGGCATAATAGTCCATTGGGTAATCTCCACCAAAATCTCTCATTTCCTTGGTGTTTCCACAACTACCTCCACAGCATGATTCACCCTCCCTGCAATTTTTACTATCATCACAACCCTTATTTACCATCTCATTTTTCTCCCACCAACCAGGTATAACTCCTAGTGCAATCTCTGCCTCAAAAGGAGTCAGAACTGGTTTCACAAATGCATCACCCCAGTCAATGGACAAACGAGGACATGCAATTTGAATCCAAGCATCCACAGAGTCTTCAAATAGAGCAATCCTTCCCGGGCTTATCTCTGACATTAAAACCACTGTATAATTTAAACCTTTATCCCTCATCTTGTGTTCCAGTCTCTCCAAAATCTTTGGATTACCTTGCCTACCCAAAGTTCCCAAGACAATACCCCAGTTCTGAGCTTCCCTTGCTTTCAAAATTGCTCTTTTCCTTGATTGTTTCATACCAACATGATCATATTCCTCCAAAAATAATTTTCCCATATATGGGTCATATCTGAAGGCTTTGATTCCTGGATTTGCTATCATGAATGCCTCAAGGTGAAACCTTCCATCTGCTACAAACACCAGCATAGTCTCACCCTCAATATCAAATAATTTTGATGAGACTTTTGGTGCTGTGCAGCCAAGAACCTCACCAGCTGATAGTGGCTTGGATTGTGGAATCAAAACCCTGAACCCATATTTCTCTAATTCAGGTTTTGCTGCTCGGATTGCTGAAGCAAACTGTATTGTACCGGCAAGGACAAGGTTTTTGCTACTGGATTCAAGATTTAGTTTGACAGTATCGACTAAATGATCAACGTTGATTTTGATATCAACAAAGACATAAAGGCAGGGGATTCTTGTGGAATCAATGGGTACAAGACAGCTGTGACCATAGTGAATAAGGAGATCAGCACCAAGTGCAGTAGCAGACAGGTCATCAATACAGCAAGCCCCATAAGTGACATCACCAAGGACAAAGCATTGAGAGACACCAGCATAAGTGGTGAATATGTCAGAAAGGACAAGGGAATACATGAGAAGCCCCTCAGGAAATTGAAGAGCAACCTGCTTGGCTCCTGTTGACACCACACGCCAGATGCATTTGTGAACCTCAAAGTTGTAGTTGGAGGGGAGAAGCGATATGGCTGTATTGAGAGCTGAGTCATTAAGGATCGAATCTGGAATTTGGCTCTTAAAAAAACGTTTTGGTGTAGGCTTTGGTCTGCTAGGGTTTGATTCCTGAGGTACATTGTGTAGAAGCAGGAGCTCTGGTCCTTGCTTGGGTTGCTCCAACTCCATGGATGAGTGTGGTAAAAGCTGCCAGCAACTATCTCAATTCTACTTCCTTCAGCTTTGAAATACCTAAATCTTTAGGGCTAAAATGCTTTTCAGGGTCTGCATCTGATTCTGAGAATAGAGAAATCATTATTCAACTTAGGATTTGACAATTAAAATCCAGATAAGAAATGTCAAGTAGGAAGTGTATGTTGTCAAGGATTTTCAGTCAATCATATTCCTTGACTATCATATTAGAACTGGAATAGAGGTTCACATACAATTGAGAGAATGAAAATCTTGACTGACTAAAAAGCCGGCCTTTATTTAGAAGGAATGATAAAAGCATTTCTTTGATAACAAAGACCAACATAGATCTCTCTTAAAGGTTGTCGTCAACTGAAACGAATCAGGCTTCTCATATTTGCACATCAAAACTTAATTCAACCATTGATTAATTTTTTTAATCAAATAAATCCAAGTATAAACCAAGTCCAATAAATTTCAGACTAAACATTTAAAATTTAGCAATACACAGGCAATGCATTAAAAAAAAAAAAAACAAAAAAACTAGCTTAGATGCTAGATCTTAACTCCCTAGAAAAAAAAAACATACAAATAAGAACATAAAAGGAAAAACAATGGCCAATAATGCTTCACATGATAGAAATGCCCTGTGGAACAAGTTTTCACACATTGGAGCCAAGATCTAGTGCTATATATGTTACAAGTTAGAAGTACGTGAATAAATAAAGCTTTTATCAGCTATCCACCACCATTTGCAACAAAAATTCCATCCTACAATAGATATCATGCGATCCATGCCTCTATTGTCAAAATTTGCAAAATGCTTGTTTCCTTAAGCTATGCTAGAAACAGATAAAGGTGCACTTATATCTATCACGCCATTTTTCATCCTTCTCAACCAAGTCCATCTCTACATTATGAAATAATCTCAGGAAACATATAATTCCTGATTCCACTTATTCATTTTGCCATTGAATAATATCCTAAACGAGTACAAGATCACCACAGGATATGGCATTACATGAACGAAACAGAAAGCATCATAAAGAGCCTATTAAAGGAACCTATCTAATAAAATGTAAATTTCTTGGAATGAACCTGAAAAAACCTGTGTATTTAAGATTGGCTTTACTAGGAGCAGAGAAACCAGAAATCATGTATATATTGAACATGCTATAAGAACACTAAGTTCCACCATAAATAGGAACCAAACTCTTTACATAATCAGAGATAATACAAGAACAATCAGCTCCAAAAACTCCAGTAAGCAAGGCTATTGCTGTATGTTCAATGCTCTCTAACAATAAACTGAGCTGGCCTCGTCTAAATTCACAACATACTGTACCTTCTATATGGAATGCTACATCAACTAATACTTGTTTTGATCTGGATGTTCATTGCACAAATTTTAAAAACGTTGATGCTATATCAAAAATTAACTAGTATACCACTATTAATTTGATATGTAGGCATAAATATATAACAAAAAAAGAAGAAGAAGAACCTCTCTTATGCACCAGACGATAAAGACTGAACGGCGGTGGAAGGTCGGTTGTCTCTGAGGAATGGAAATGACAATCTCTACGGCGATGGAAGTTCTGTTCTCTCTCGACGGCAACCGACAACGGCGTGCTCTTCTCTAGTTCGCGCGGCAGAAGGTTCTTTTCTAGCCTGGCGGCGGCGAAATTCTCTACTCACGGTAACGGAAGAGAAGGGCGGCAAAGTAGGTGAATTGAGAGGGTGAGAGTAGAGAGAAAGGGCTTGTTAGTGGCAGAACAGAAGTTGTTAGTCGTAAAAAACCGTGTTGATGGTAAAAAAAATGGACTAATCCAACCTTCAGGTTACATATTAATCTATGGACAAAAATTGTACCTCAGATTAGTTTTAAATTGGATTATCTTTTTATCCGGTTGGATTATTACAATATTATTTTATGTTAATATTTATAAGATGGTGTAAGAGTTAAATAATGTATTACATTTTAAATATTAATTTTATAATATCAATTGAAATAAAATAATAATATTATTATTATCACACTCATTATCAAATAATAATAATATTATTATTAAATTTGTATTGTTTTTTTTATTTTTTTATTAAAAATATATTATTCAAATAATTTCTCTTTTGTATTATTGTCATTTATATTTTTATTTATTAACATATTATTATTTTATATTATTTATTTAATTATTTTTATATGTGAAAATCGATTCGATCCTGTTATATGCAAAAATGGCATCGAGTGAACGAGCCCCCGAGCGCGGCAAAGGCCAAGGCCCCGGCCTCGTCAAAAGCACTCAACAAGTTTTGCTTCGCCCATCAAAAAATGGCACAGCAAAGTAGCCCTGGCATCATCCTGTGAAGCAAGCCTCGCTTCGCGAGGCAGCGATGCAACGAGAAAAGCACAAGACCAACTTGTCAAGTAGTCAATCACCCTGCTCAAGCCTGCTACCTCGCTAAGCAACACCAAGCTCGCTACAGCAGGTCCCCATGACACCCCCCGAGCCAGGAATTCCTGCTCGGGATGCCCAGCACCTCGCTTGGCGTAGCCATACCAAGCAACGGACGGAGACAGACACAAGTCTACAGCCAACCAAAGGGGCCCACCCCATAGCCTACATTTTATAGTAGCCAAATTGTAGGTTGTTTATTATCTTTCTCATTTATATCTTGATGTAACACAACTGTAGCTTGTAATTAATGCATGTAACTCCTTCTTCCTCTATAAATAGGATTGC
>JANHAO010026382.1:0-11121 GCA_026873985.1 Saraca asoca | reverse complement strand
ACCAGGAGTTTATCATGGTTCGGCTAAAGCCAATTCTTGGCCCCTACGTCCACGGTGCTCTTCTATTATTCACTATCACAAGGTCTTTTTTTCTGACCAGATTACAATGGCTGTATGACTTTCTTACAATGGACAAAGTATTCTCTTACTTGGGTTTTCACACAAGGAATTCTCTCTTTTTCTACCAACAGAGTTTCTACATGAATTACTCTCTCTCCTTATGATGATCCCTCCCTTTCTACTTATAGTAAGGGGAGAGGTTACAAATGTAATTTTATGATCAGCCGAATGATTATATTTGTCGCTTATGACATTAAATGCGTGCCATCGAATAATAAATGTTGGGCAAATCATTGTCAGACTTCCAGGGAGCTGATGTGTCATCTTGAGGCTTGAGCTGTCAAATTGGCTGACATACTTTTGATTGCTAACTAGACTTCATACTGGCATCCGTTAGTAGAGAGCAGGCGAGGAGGTAGGAGGTTGAGCAAGCAGGACTTTCGGGTGGCTACCTTTATCCTTGTTTGTCATTTTTCGAGGGCTATTAGTCAGTCTTGCTCACTGCGAATTTAAATTCTTCTTTAGGGTTGCGCTTCTTGTCATGCGGCGGAGTTTTATTCTAAATTGGGACCTAACCTTGATCGACCGTGCTTGCTCCGGGACTTAGCTTGGTCCAAATAACGCCCATAACATAAGCCCCTAACTCTCAGCTCGCTTTACGTGCTAGGAGTTACATCTTTGTCTTCATTTTCAATCCTAAGTATGTTGCATGACTTGGTTTGCCAAACTGCCGACAATAATTGTGATGCAGTGTTGCCAATTGGTCATATTTATACAAGAGCCTTTTATGGAGCAAAGGTTTTACTCGAATGTGGGGTTCCAAACTGATTTGCATAAGAATTCTACGTATATTCAAGCATTACTTGGATGCAGGGTCATCCGCACAAGAATTCTGTACGGGGCATGCACATTACTTGGACGTGGCTCGCGCAAGAATTCTATGCTCTTCGCGCATTACTTGGACGTGAGATCATTATTCTACCCTAGACCCGCACAAGAATTCTACATATATTCACGCATTACTTGGATGCAGGGTTGTCCATGCAAGAATTTTGTGCGGGGCATGCACATTACTTGGACACAACTCATGCAAGAATTCTACACTCTTCGTGCATTGCATGGATATGAGATCATTACTTTGCACCGGACCCGCGTAAGAATTCTACGTATATTCAGGCATTACTTGGATGCAGGGTCGTTCATCCAAGAATTATGTGTGGGGCATGCACATTACTTAGACGTGGCTCACGCAAGAATTTTATGCTCTTCATGTATTACTTGGATGCGAATCATTATTCTACCCTGGACCCACACAAGAATTCTATGTATATTCATGCATTACTTAGACACAGGGTTGTTCACACAAGAATTCTGTGCTAGGCATGCACATTACTTGGATGCAGCTTGTGTAAGATTTCTACGCTCTTCGTGCATTACTTGGACACGAGATCATTACTCTACCCCGAACCCATGCAAGAATTCTACGTATATTCACGCATTGCTTGGACGTAGGGTCGTCCACGTAAGAATTTTGTGCAGGGCATGCACATTACTTGGACATGGCTCGCATAAGAATTCTACGCTCTTCACGCATTACTTGGACACGAGATCATTATTCTGCCCTGAACCGTGCAAGAATTCTACGTATATTCACGCATTACTTGGACGCAGGGTCGTCCATGCAAGAATTCTGTGCAGGGCATGCACATTACTTGGACATGGCTCGTGCAAGAATTCTATGCTCTTTATGCATTACTTGGATGCGAGTTCATTATTCTGCCCCAAACCCGTGCAAGAATGCTACGTGTATTCACACATTACTTGGACGTAGGGTCGTCTGCGCAAGAATTCTGTGTGGGGCATGCACATTACTTGGATGCGGTTCGCTCAAGAATTTTGCGCTCTTTGCGCATTACTTGGACACAAGATCATTATTCTACCCCAGTCCCTTTAGCATGTAAGCGGTTCGCCTCCCCTATGTGTTCTTCATGTGCGACTTTTCTTTTTTCAATGATGGCCAGTAATCATGTTTTCTAGATTTTCATGCATTTTTCTAACCCTTCATTTATTGTCTTTCATGCTACTCTAGCCGCTGGATCGTGGGTAACCAGCAACCCTTCCAATCTGACGGTCAGGTTGTTTCTCTTTTAAACAGGGGGAGCTATCTTGCTCCCTCTCATTTGAGTCATTCAAAATTTTTAGTTTCCTCTTGCCCTTGTCTTCGGCTTACTCTGCCAATTTCAGAGCTGTTTATTTTCATCAGCCTTGATCTTCTTCCCGTCATTCAGACTTTCCTCACCGGGAGCGCAACCGTACTCCTACTGGACTTCCTTCTTTTGGAAAACCATGGTATGTCCTCATTCACCTTTCTATCTTTTCTTTGTTACGGGGTTCTTGGGGGTCTTCTCTTCCTGTTAGTTGATAGAAGATAGATCCAGTTATTAGACTATTCCTTTGTGATTTTAGCTCATTTGATTTGGTAAGGTGGATTTGTCAGGTGTTTCCAGGGCCATTAGGCATGGCCTTTGGGCTTTTAGGATTGTGTGGTCTGAGGGCCCCCTTCTTTTCTATTTCTTCCTTCCCCTGTTGTGTCTTGGGTAGTTTGATTGGCTTAGGTTGCACATGGCCTATGATCTACGAGGGTTCTTAATTCTTTACTTTCGGTATGGCTCTCTAGCAGCGGCCTAACCAACTTTCTTCCATTGTAGATGGAGGCAGGTCATGTGCAATGTTGCCATTCAAAAGGGGAGGATGACGGGGAAGTTGAAATGAGTTCAGATGTGATAATGGCACAGCATGCTAGTGATGCGACACCTTGTGGAAGAGGAGAGGTTACGACATTCATAGCTTGCCAAGAACTTTCAGGAGGCCCAGAAGCTACAGCGAGAGAATTCCATGGGCGTAGTATGTTCACATTTCATGCTTCCATGATGCAATTTCGGGAAGTTCAGCTCGCCATTCATTCCCATTGGATGCCTAAAGGATGTAGCGCTATGGTTTCGCCAGTGGGCGACTACACCGCACATCCCCCCTAGGGTTTCATCGCTATGAGCCTACCACATTATATGGCAGGGTTTAGATTTTCGGTCCCTTCTTTCATTGTTGATTTCTTAAAGAGGGTAAAGCTCAGTCCGTTCCAACTGACCCCCAATTCGTATGCCTCGTTGATTTCCCTTGCCTTAGTACACCTTGGTAATCGCTTACCACCACCTTCCCCTGAAATGTTATGTTATCTTTATGACTTGAGGTGCGCGAGTGCGGCCGACGGATTGTATTATCCTACTACCCAGAGAACACCGTATAAGGATATTTTGCCAAAGGGGGCCGTTATTGGTAAATCCAACATAGGGCCCTTTAAATATCATTGGTTTTAAGCATCTTGCCCCTCGTTATGATATCTCAAGAACTTTGATTTTGTTCTCACTGCTAGTAAGTTGGCTGAAAGTGAACTCGTGCAGAGGTCCTTCTCTTCCTCCCTCTTTTTTTTTTTGATATGCCCTTCTTTTCACTCACTCTCCCCCTTTTTTTTCTTTTTTTTTTGGTAGTTGGGGCCAGTAAGAATCCCACCTTGGGGGCCAAGGAGCTCGAGGTTCTAGACAGCTTTCGATAGGTAAGTGATCTCGAGAGTGACTTTCGCTTCAATGATTCTCAACTTTGCTTTTATAGACTCGCATCTCCCTTAGGCGTTGAGGTCACAAAGGATATCGGGATTCGACGAGCATCAGAAGTCAGACTTACCAAGTTTGATGACTATGACAGCGTTATGGAGCTTATCCTGAAGGCACCACCATCTCGAGTCACGAAGCAAGGCCTTCCGCCTCCCGAGGCCGATCTCCCTCCTCCTTTTACCGACCAAGTTCTCACACCAGGGGTGAAATGGACCAGGGTATCACTGTACTGCCTCCACCCCCTGAAGCTACTCCTCGAGGTATAACCCCACCACCTTGGTCTAAAGTGATCATAGCCGAGACTATCTTTCTGCCTAGTCCTCCTCATAAAAGATGAAAGGTCGACAAAGGGAAGAAGAAAGTGACTTCTTGTGACGGCGAGGGTGAGTTTATCCCTCACCTGGCAGAAGCTGGTTTCATGACTGAAGAATATGCTCTAACCTTAGTCCAAAACATGAGCATAATCTTGGGATCGAAGCAAATGGTTAGGGTGCTGGAAGCCAAGGATTGCACCATAGGGAGGCTCGCAGGGTATGCCACCCGTCATGGTCTTGTGGTAAGGTTGAACCATCATTTTCAGCCTTAATGGCTATTTCATGGTTTTTGATTTGAGGCTTTTCCTCATAGAAAGTCTTGGCGCTGTTGAAGATTGAGGAGCTGGCACGAGCTCTAGAGGATGAGGAATCCTCGCTTGCTAATAATCTCATAGCTTCTATCGTTGAAAACCAGGATTGGCGCGAGAAGATCAAGGAGGTAGAAGCCAAGCTCACAATCGAGGTGGAGCGTCACGAGGTTGCTAAAGTGAAATTCGGGCATGCTTTGAGTGACTTGAGGAAGGTCAGGATAGAGATGGATGAGGTGAATGAGAATCTATAGATAGCCAATAAAGACACTAAGAAGGCGATACAACAAGCGAAGTCTTTGGATCGTAGGGCTAAAATTGCTGAAAGGGAGTTGGAAGAGGTGGGGAAAGAGTTTCATCTTGCTAAGGCAGAGATGTCTTCGAGGGTGGCCATCACTGCCAAGGAGTCAAGGCAACAAACTTGCAAGGACTTCCTCTTCACCCTATGGGAAAAACATCTGGAGTTGGACTTCACATTTTTCGGGCCAAATGCCATGGAAACTGTGGAGTCTTTTAAGAGAGACGCTGCCAAAGCTGATCCCCTGGGTAAGGACGGGGGTGCTAAGGTGAAAGCTCCTAACGAGGAAGTCATTGCCCCACCAACCGAGGTTCCTGACGATCCTATTCATGATGCTTCCGAAGCTTCCATACCCTAGAGTGATCTCTCCTCCTTACCTCCTTCTTTTTCTCTTTTTTCTTTTTTTTTTAGTCTGTAACCTATGGACGTGACAACTTTTGCATATAAAATTTTGAACTTTTGATAATTTAAATGCATGATTCTCGTTTCCATTTTTATTTATATTTACTGCCATCTTACAACGTACTAGGTTCCCTAGGCGTTATTACATCATGTCTGGAGGGAAATACATGAAATCTTACACAACCGATTTTTTTTTCTTTACAACTTTCACTGGTAGTGCTAGCATAGATGCTTGGCATTCTAGGCATGGGGGAATTCCTTCCCATTTTCATTCACTAAGTGATAGGCTCCATTGCTCACAGCTCTTTTTATCAAGTATGGACCCTCCCAGTTTGGTCCTAGAGTCCCTTCGCTAGGCTTGCGTGCTCCTAGCAGGATGAGAAGTAGAACGAGGTCACCTGGCTTGAACCTTCGGGATTAAACTTTTCAATTGTAATATCTTGCAACACACTGTTTATACATAGTGATCCTAAGGCTAGCTTTGTCTCTCGCTTCCTCTACAAGATCTAGGCTTGCTGCGAGCAGTTGGTAATTTTCTCTTGGATCGAAGGCAGTCCTTCATTGCGTCGTGACTTCGAATTCCGTGGGGATCATTGCTTCACATCCATAGACCATCGAGAAGGGGGTTTCTCTTGTGGAGCTGCAGGGAGTCATCCTATATGCCTATAGTACCGTCTATAACTCATCGGCCCATGCTCATTTTCTATCCTGCAATCTGGTTTTCAAGATCTTTTTAATGATATTATTGATGGCCTCCACTTGCCTATTACTCTGTGGGTGATCTACGGATGTGAAACTCTTAAAAATTCTGAAATTATTACAAAACTCGACGAATTATTTGCTTGGGAATTGGGTCCCGTTGTCGATGATGATCTGCTGGGGAACTCCATACCTGCAGATGATATTATTCTCGACAAAGCTTAGGACCTTAGAAGATGAAATTTTGATGAGCTCCTTTGCCTTAGCCCACTTTGTGAAGTAGTCCATGGCCATAATAGCATATTTGCAGTTGCCTTGTGCCTTTGGGAACGGCCCAATCAAATCTATTCCCCAGATAGCGAATGGCCATGGGCTTACCATTTGCTTTCGATAAGCTGGTGGAACCTGAGGCACCTTTGTGAATCTCAAGAACTTGTTGTATTTTTTAACAAGGTTCATCGCATCTTGCTTCATGGTTGGCCAGTAGCACCCTTGTCGAAGAGCTTTTTGTGCCAACGATAGCCCCCAGCATGATTTCCACAATGCCACTCATAGATTTCTTTTAGAATGGTGTCACTGCCTTTGTCGTCGACGCACCTCAGGAGGGGGGTTCAGAATCCTCTTTCATAAAGAACATTGGCATAGATACAATATCTGGCTGCACGCGCCCATAGGCATTGTGCCTCAATCTTGTCTTCTGGCAAGGTCTCATTCTTCAGGTAGTTGATGATGGGGTTCATCCAAGAGTCAAGTCTTTCTGCAATTACTATGATTTCATCCTGCTGTTCGATGCTTGGAGATGAAAGGAGCTCTACCGAGATTGACTCCGTGAGATTCTGATCATTTATTGTGGATAGCCAAGCCAGGGCATCGGCATGAGTGTTCTGAGCTCACGAAATTTGGGTGATTTCGGATTGCTGAAAGGATCCTAGTAACTCTCAAGCTTTTTGGAGACACTTCACCATCCTTTGCTCATGGGCTTGTTACTCGCCCTTTATTTGGCTAATGATAAGTTGCAAGTCGCTAAATATCTTTAGTTTTTTTGCCTGTACCACCTTAGCCAATCGTAAGCCTGCCAGTAGAGCTTCAAACTCAGCTTCATTATTCGTGGCTTGGAATTCAAATCTTAAGGCACTAAAGATTCTATGCCCCTCTGGGCTGACGAGAAGTATTCTCGTACCAAATCTTTTGTCATTGGATGATCTGTCTATGAATAACTCCCAACATGCGGCCTCGGAGACTTCTGCCTCTTCCCTTATGGGTCTCATGAATTTAGTGATAAAATCAGCCAACGCCTACCCCTTGATAGCCGTTTTGGGCTTATACTCAATGTCAAATTGAGTGAGCTCTATTGCCCACTTAGGCAGTCATCTGGAGACATCAGTCTTTTACAGGATTTGTCTCAAGGGATATTATGTAAGAACTCTGATGCTATGGGCTTGAAAATAGGGTCGTAACTTCCTTGAAGCTATGACCAAGTAATAGGTGAGTTTCTCTATAGGTGAATATCTTTTTTCCACATCCAACAACCTCTTGCTTACATAATAGATGGGGAGCTGAGTGGCCCCTTCTTCCTGTGTCAACGCCGTGCTCAGGGTGTGCTGTGATACTTTGAGGTAGACAGCCAACTTCTCACCTTCTTTTGGTTTGGAAAGGAGAGGTGCTTGGCCAAGATAAGCTTTAAGCTTCCTGAATGCGGCTTTGAACTCTATGGTCCATTTGAACCTTTTAGCCTTTTTAAGGACATTGAATAAGGTAATGCACTTATCAAAGGTTTTTGAAATGAATCGACTTAGGGCAATGACTTGGCCATTTAAGCTTTAGACATCTTTAGGACCAGTGGGGGAATGCATGTCGAGGAGAGCTTTGATTTTTTCTAGGTTGGCTTCGATCTCTCGATTATTGACTATGAAGCCGAGGAATTTACTCAAGGCTACACCGAAGGTGCACTTGAGGGGATTCAGCTTCATCTGATATCTTCTTAGGATTTGAAACATTTCATCCAAATGACGAACGTGATCGATGAGCTGCTTGGACTTTACAAGTATGTCATCCACATAAACCTCCATTGTTTTGCCGATTTACTCTTGGAACATTCTATTCACTAATCGCTGGTAAGTCACCCCCGCATTTTTGAGTCCGAAGGGCATCACTTTATAGCAGTATAATCCGCGGTCAGTGATAAATGAGGTATGTTTTTCATCCTGCGCGGCCATCAAAATCTAATTATATCTTGAGTAGGCATCCATGAAGCTGAGAAGTTCGTGTCTCGCGGTCGCATTGACAAGCTGATCCATCCTCTATAGGGGGAAACTATCTTTTGGGCAAGCTCGACTAAGATCTGTAAAATTGATACATGTCCTCCATTTCCCATTCTTTTTCTTGACGAGGATGGGGTTGGCTACCCTGGTGGGATACCGTGCTTCCTTAATGACTTTGTTGGCCAGGAGTTTATCCACCTCTTCTTTAAGTGCCATATAGCGTTCAACGGTCATTGGCCTTCTTTTCTGGCAGACTGGCTTAGCTTAAGGGTCAATGTTTAGTGGATGTGATATTATCTTTGGATCAATGCCTTCCATATCCTCATGGTTCCAGGCGAACACATTCGCATTTCCCTAAGGAAGTTTGCCAACTATGTTTTTACATCGGGTGGTAATTGTTTTCCCACTTTCAGGCACCTCTCCTTGTCTTTCTCACTTATCTGCACTTCTTCTAGATCTTCGGTTGGCCCTGTGGTTTGTTCAGCATCCATTTCTCCAGGTCAAGGTCGTAAGTGACCCCTCTTTCACTAATCGGGTGGGAGTACCCACCACAGACCATGTCCACATTTTTTTCTTATGCCCCGAGTTTAACTGCTTCTTCGTAGCAATGGCGGGCTACTTGATTTTCCCCCCGAACGCACCCTATTCTGCTTGGGATAGGAAATTTTATGACAACCATCTTAGTTGATACTATCATGTTGAGATCATTCGTGGCGGGTTGTCCTAATACCATGTTGTAGGTTGAATGACAGTCAATGATCAAGAAATCTGACAAGATGGTGGCTTGTCAGTCTGGGTCTCCTATGGTGAGTGGCAGTTTGATTCACCCCATTGGAAGTATCCCATCCCCGGTGCATCCATAAAGGGGCTCTAGTGATGGATCTGTCTAACTTGTCTTCATGCCCATCTGATCAAAGCATGCTTTATACATTACGTTAACAGAGCTTCTAGTATCTATCATAATTCTCCTTACCTCCGCATTAGCTATTCTTGCCCGTATGACGATGGCATCATTATGTGGGAAGTGTACTCCTGATGCATCTTTTTCTGTGAATGAGATATCATTCGTGATAGTTTTTGCCTTTTTGGCTGGCCTGTCATTTTGCATATGGCTGGCGAGAAGGACATGGCCTGCCCCCCGAACATAACGATTGCATGACCAACTCGATGTCCTGTCGATGTGACACCAACCGTGAATGGTGAATATCGTCCTTATGGAGGGTGCTTCCTTGTTCTCAAGGGTCTGATGACACCGTGACATATGTTACCGGGGGTGCGAGGGTTGCTGTCCCGGAGCACCTACCACGTATTCTCCTAGATGACCTCTTTTGATTAGGTCTTCGATGGCATCTTTTAGTGCCCAACAATCTGACATATTATGCCTGACCTCGCTACAATTGGCGCAAAATTTGTTTCGATTTCTCTTATCAATGGGGGTCTTGATCGGCCTAGGCCAACCAAGTCTTCATTATCCCTTTCCATGGTGTAGATCCTGTTGGGGGCATTTGATAAGACGGTGTATGTTTCGTAGCGACGTTGAGATTGATAAGACTCAGCTCAGGCTTTCTTTGTGGTTTGACTTCTCGGACCATTCCCCCGACCTTTTTTGTTGTTCTCGTTCCCACTACTTTTCTTTCCCTTGGAGGTGTCCACTTCATCTTTCTTTTTTAGCTTCCTTGGGCTGAAAGTCTCTTCGCAACGAATTTCCTTCGTAGCCCGCTCATAGAATTCTCCTAAACTTTTGACGAGGGATTTGTATATGTCTTCATATAGCTATCCGTCCTTTTGAAGTCTAACGAAGATTGCGGTGAGGATGCTCTCATCTGACGGGCTATCAATGTTTCTGACTTCCTATCGAAATCTCGCAATGTAATCCTTGAGCGGCTCATCCCTACGTTGGAAAATCGTGGCCAGATGGCAGGAGGGGGCGAGCTACCTTTTTACTGCCCTATATTGGTCAAGGAACTTGGCTTGACATTCATCCCAGCTTCTTAAACTATGAGCTAGGAGACTCCTAAACCACGTTAGCAGTATTTCCCAGAGTGTTGTTAGGAAAACTTGACATTTTACTAATGGATTGGAAGTTTGTAGATCCATTTGGATGTTGAAAGCATCCAAGTGATTATAAGGATCACTGTCCCTATTGTATAGGGGGACATTTGGAAACTTGAACCTATGGGAGAGGGGTTCTGTCTCAATTCGACAAGAGAGGGGGGTTCTCCCCTCATGGGATTCTCGATTTTCTTGGGAGGTGGAATTTTTTCTAGTTATTCCATTCTTTGGAGTAGTTCCTCGACCTTTTGATCCCGGGAGTTTGGTTGATGATTAGAAGCTCTTCGGCTCTTTCCTTCCTACTTTCCACGATAAAATTGATCAGAGGTTTTGCACTTCTGGCCATGTTCACAGTCAATTGAGCCATGATCTATTTCTCGATCACTGTCGATTCCTCCCGAACCTTCACTTTGATGCGACTCTTCTTCCTAAGCATCGTCCTCCTCATCTTCATCACCCTCCTGAAGTTAATGAACTTCAGATCTCAATAATGAATTTGAGGAATAAAGTGAATGGGTTCAATGGTGCTCAACCCTGGTTTGCAGATCATGTTGGGTTCCCAGATGGCGACGCTCATTCTTAGAGGTAACCGCTCCTCCTCGTCTCGATGCGCCTTGGGTGTGTGCTTGAGACAATATTTGGACCATGTCAGCTAGTTCCTTCATGGTATTCTCTAGCACCTCCTGGCGTTTGTCGAGAGTCTCTTAGCACTATTGGCAAGTCTGCACACCACCGGCTTCAGAGCCTACCACAAGGGCAGTTGCGTCTTGTTGCTGCATTTGGCCTTCTGGTTGGCTAACGGGAGTTTTAGTATTCCTGATAGTTTTCCTTCTTACAATCATGTCTGAAACGACTTTTCAAAGATTAGAGATAAGAAAACGTAGTGGGAATATGCAGTAGGTGTTAGCCTGGATGGGTGCCCTAGACCAATTTGATTGACTTCTAGCACATCCTGGACTATACATTCTATGCATTTGGATATAAAGGTTGTACATTCATCTTATATTGCATTCAACGTGTATTGCATACGTAAGATGAAGTCTGTGGTGAGAAGTTATC
>JANHAO010026381.1:0-11104 GCA_026873985.1 Saraca asoca | reverse complement strand
TGATATGTGTGTTAAACTCTATGATGCATTAGTAAAAACTAAGAAAGACTTAAAGCATGCAAACAAAGAGAAAGAAAGTTTGCTTAAGAGAATCAATTAATTGAAAAAAGAAAATCATGATTTAAATCTCTTAACTGAAAAAATATTGAATGAATGTAAAGTTTGTAATCAATGTGAAATTTATAAATCTAAGATAAACACACTGACCAAGGCTTTACAAGGATTTACAAATAGCAAAATGAGATTAAATAATATGTTGCAAAATCAAATTGGTTTCCAAAATAAACCTGGTTTAAGATATAGACAACAAACTAAAAAGAGATTAAAGAAAAGATTTAAGACTGCCAAGCCAAATAGAAAATTCAGTCACATTACATGCTTTTACTGCAATCAAAAGGGACATCATATTAAGTACTATCCTTATAAAAATGGAACATATCTGCCGAAACCAAATGACAAACTTGTATGGTTACCTAAAAGATATCTTTCTATGATCACTAACCAATATAGACCTAAGATCCATTAGGTACCACAAATGGAAGTATAGTTTCATTTTGTAGGTCTGTGTGTGAGAAATAGAATTAACTCATGATTTCTAGATAGTAGTTGCTCTCACCACATAATATAAGTGTTAATCCCCCAATTTTCAATATATTTTCATACCTTCATTTCTTATGCTTGATTATGCTTTGTACATTGTAAATACTAACTTAGACATCAGAGTTTTCTTTAAGTTTGTTTTGCAGGTACACCATATAAGAATTAAGGCAAAATTGTGTTAAGTTGATTGGTGTTGATAATCATATCATACGTTAAGAGTTTTGGAGCAAAACTTCATGAAAATTGATTTCAGTACTCTCTGAATCAAATTTTGAATCGATTCAAATTTTTTTAGATTTTCTGTGAGTTTCTAAATGGATTCTTAAAATGATTCACAGCTCAAAATTTTACATTGTAAATTGATTGAGGAACCAATTCATCAAGATTTTCAAACTGTCGGTAACTATTCCAAAATTTTTGAAACTGTTATTCAACTCCATGAATCAATTCCAAAATCGATTCACAATTTGATATATGCAAAAATAAAATGATTCATGCAATAAGTTTGAAATTAAGTAAAATCACTACTTCAAGGGAAGATTAGTATCGCAATGAAGCTAAAAACTATCCTTTAATCCCTTTACCCTTATTAAATGATTTGAATTTTAAACTTTATTATTACGATTTTGTCACGGCCCGCCTAGGGGGTCCATGACCAGCGTAGTAGGTCACTCGTAGGAAACCTCCTGCAAGTCTAACTATATATTTTGACCTTTTTATTATATATCTATTTCTACCAAAAATCTAATAGAATATCCCTTATAATCTGGACGCCCAGGCTCAAAGGCCTTAACATATAACAAAGGCCACACACCCATCAGAACCTGTGTAACAAATAAACATGAACACAGTAACCCAGTCTAGACAACAATAACCTCCTGGGCATCCAGGACTCAATCACAGACATAATACAATAAATATTACAATAATTCAATATCAATTACAATTTCTACAATGCACCTATAGACAAATAATGTGGGCCATATACACAACAATAAATCAAATACATGGTGGCCCAAACTAAACATTTATTCTACTGACCATACAAACTTAATATAATACATATTTACTATTTTACCAGTTACTGTTTATATGCAGTTACCATTTTATATCTTTCTTACTATAGCTTTTTCATAAATTTGATACTTATGTATCAAATGAATTATTTAAGAATGTATTTCTTTTCTTTAAGGAAATGTTGATTGGATCCAGATAATTCCCATAGGTAACCAGAACTAATCAGATCGCCCCTATACCATCCACAACTCTATTCGAATATTTTATTTTATTACACTCTCCCTCTTATTGCTCCAACAGACACCGAGTGGTCACAAGTGCACCTGAGAGTTTCTTGTGAATAACCAATGGTTCCGGACTCAAAGGAATCCAATAGGGAACCAGAACAGATCTTCATGTCCAACTAAATAACTCTGGTTCAGATTGCTCCCTTATTACTCCTATTGAACAGATATACACAGATGCACTTGTGGGTTGCCCAGGGATTACTAATGGATCCTAAATGAAATTAATAGTGTTAAATACATTATATAACAAGTATCAACGCTTGGATTCCAAAGAAACTTCTATTGGTAATCGTGACATTATTATTTATCAATATTTCCCTTGCACTTATAGAAAGTATCTTATACTCTTATTCATCGGTCTCACTTTTCATTACTGCCCATTGGGCTATTACTGCCATTCAGGCTAGTTACTATATTATCTAGCCATATAGGCTGTTTACAGACGTTACCCGATTACCAATAGATTTCCATTGAATCCAAAATCTTATGAGGTTAGGAATACGTATTTTAGATATGAGTAATACCTCAGAATAAATCGTCATCGGTATTTCAAATTACTGGTATTACTACGTTATGATTTATTAAGATTACTTTTCAACACAAGACAACATTTGCAAGGGTGGAAATATCCACCCACCTTAAAAGTGTACCCTTATATAAATTTAAGTATTAGAAATTTCAGAATGCATTTGGAACACATCTAACTTAAAATTACTTAGCAAGCCAATATTTATATAGCAAATAGCAACCTCACAAACAACAGACCAAAACATAGCAATCCTAAACACAGCAAACCAACAAATCACAATTTAGACAACAACCAGAATTTAAATAGCAAGGAACAAATCCAGAATTTAACAACTATAATTTATTGTCAATAGCAAACAGAAATCACACAGCATTCAGAAAATTAAAATTTCATACAGTACCAAGTATCTATACAGCAAGCCCAAAATACAATAAACTGGAATCCAACATATCTAGATTTTCCACAGCAAACAGCAAACTAATACAGCAATCAATATATCCTAAATTTATATATTAACCATAATTTATACAACAAGTCAGATTCTTATACAGCATACAGCAACCAGAAGTTCTACAACACACCAAAATCAACATAGCAATCAGAACCTGTACAGCAAGCTAGAATACAACAATTCACAATTTAAACCACAACCAGAATACACTCAATAATTATCACACTAGAATTTATACATATAAACAAAGTAAATTATCTATTCACAATCAAACCACCACATTAATAAAAATTCTACCATTTCATTTTCTATAACTATTCAAAAGTATCTCAGAAGGAATTTTATAGCAAAATTTTCAAATTTCATTATCAACACATTTTTAACCATTCACACAATTTTCTTGACAACTTTGCACTACAGAATAAAACTAATGTTCTAGGATTACTCACCGAGTCCCAGAGCTTAACCCCTCAGCTCGTCGCCAGTGGCCCAGAACTCTTGGCTGGCTAAACCATTCATGAATCCGGAAACCAGGAAGACCGAATCTGCTACCAACTTATTTAGCCACCAGATACATTGGAAAGAGAAAGAAAGGGGATCGTCGGTGAGATAGCAATCGAACTGCAACTGTTTCTGCCATGGCCGAACGGCCAAGCTCACCGGCCACCTGTTGAAACCTCTGGAACAAACCAGTCAGAAAGGGAGAATGATGATGGAAGCCGACTGGGCTCCCATTGATGCATTGGAACTCAAGAAGAAGGTCGAAAGCATGCCAGACTGTGAGAAGCTCTGGAAATTTCTAGAGAAGCCAAGAGAAGAAGAAAGCTTGGGGCCGAAGGCTAGGTTCACCTAGTGGGGGTGATTTTTTATAAAGAAAAATATTTAAATACTTTTACACTTTGGCCCTTGACTTTAACACCGACTTTCACAAATGCCCAGCCTTCCAGGAACTTTTCAATTTATTCCCTACCAATTTTTCAATTTAGTCTTTTTTCTATATTTTAATTTTATTTTTAATTTTCTTTTTTATATGCATAAATTTTTTGGGTGTCACAGTTTTGATGAGGCATTATTACTTTTTGATGTAGCAAAAAGAGGAGAAGGATGGGATTTTAGATAAAGGAAAATTAATAAGGGAGAATAAAAACTTAAGGGGGAGCAAGTAAAGTAAACAAAAAGACCCTCATTTAAAATTTTTCATTGTATGCATACTTTGATACTTATCTAAAATTGTTCATCACTATTAAAAAAAAGAGATATTATTAGCCTTGCTAGCATATATTCTTCAGTTTTAATGTTAAAAAATAATTTTATTTGATGTCATGATTCAATTATGTGTTTCTAGTGGTTATTCATTTTGCAAATGCAAGTTAATTAAGTGATATTCAAGATATCAAGAGATCCAACAATAGTTTTAATGTCTTTTTATTGATTTTTCTAGGATCTTTTATAACTATATTCTAATCAATTTTGATCTAAGTAAATTTCTAAAAATAACTAAACTGAGGTAGAAATAAATCAAATGAAATAAGATGAAAATAAATATTTTCTAACTATGTTTTCAAATATCTTTTCACAAGCAGAATTTTTATAAAAATTATTTTTAGTATGTAAATCGATTCATACTAAAAAACTTGTGAAATCTACTTAAATCGATTAGGTAATTGATTCATGAAGAAAAGTTTTTGAAAATTCTTTTACCAAAACATTAGAAAATAGCCTGAATCGATTAGGCAATCGATTTACGATCTTTTTACATAAAAAGATAAATTGATTCATGGATAGATTCAGTCATAAACTTCTTCATGATCTTCATAAGTGAATCAATTCACTAATCAATTAATTAGTTGGTGACCGTTACGAATCTATTCATGAATCAATTCAAGAATTAAAAGTTAGTTATTTTTCAAAAGTCGGTTATAACATCTATAAATATCCTCTCACTTTCATTTCAGCATATAACTTCATATCAGTTCTCCATAATTTTGAGCACGAAAACAGAGAGAATTTTTTGAGCTTTAATTGATTCAATTCTATCTCTCCAAATTATATTTAATTAACATTCTTGGATCAATTCTATGAAGATCACACAACTAGTTACTTGAGATTTCCATCTCAATTGTTGGTACTATATTTCTTACCTACTTCTTGATTACATTTCAAATTTTTAGGTTGATAGGAATCTGGTTTTGGTATTCTTTGTGATTTTTAGGTTGATAGAAATCAGAGATACAAAGGAAGAGGTTAATCTTCCCTTTGCATCTTCTTTAGTTGTAAGGTTGATTATAGCTAGTCGAAGATTGTACAGAATTCTTGAAATATCTTTAGGTTATGAGATTAATTATAGTCTGTGGGAGATAGATGAATTGTTGTATCTATAAGTTAGTAAGAGCCCAATCTAAATCTTTTGTAAATTAGTGTACAGGAGCTCAGTCAATTTTGTGTTGTTTTTGAGTAATAAAAGTGACTATTTGGTTGAAGATTGTCTAATGGATGTAGACTTAAATTGCAGTTTCATTTTAAGTTAAATCACTTTAAAAATCTCTATGTCTTTATTGATCTTTATATTTCTGCACATTTAATTTCTACTACATATAAGAATTTTGTTTTATTGTTTTTGAACTTGATATCCTATTCTACATTTTTGAATTCTACTATTTTAGTTTATTGCATTTTTTTTATCTTAAACAACAACTAGTTCAAATTGACCAATTTGTTAATAAATTCTTTATAACATCAATGACTTCAATATTATTTTGATTCTCCAATAGAGTCTTTTTGAAAAATATTGTAAAATAAGAATCCGATCTCAAAGTAAAAAAAGTATATATTTTACATTTATAAAAAGGGCAAGATCTTAATCTTTTTGGGACCAACAAGTTGCTACTGTGTTTGTTGTATATAAATCATAAGTTAGAGTTAGCTTCTAGAAATTAGATTTTCTGCATTGATTTTATAGAAATCATGTGCTGTCCAAATTAATTGAGAATCAAAGAATATGCATATTTAGTGATTGGTGGCTTATGGTACAAAGATGTGTGAATAGGAAGATTTGAGAGTGAGTTGAAAAGTGAGGGGTTTTATAAGGGAAACAAAAAAAAAGCCAAAATAAAGGTACCAATTGTTGAATTTGTTGTTTCTGAGGCTCAGCTTCTTGTGGCTTTCATTGCAACAACCTACTTGTCATTATCACTTGATTCATGAAGAGCCTTCTCCTTCCTGAAAGTTGCACATTAGTCATGTCCGAATCATATTCATTAACATGTACAATATCTATACATACAATACAAACATGCATACAACTTCTAAAGACTATTACTTTTTCGGCTATTTTCAAAAACTACCGTTAAATGCGGAAAAAATCATTGTTATGTTTACTTTTCTAATGATTTTCATGAATCACCGATAAATGCAGAAAAAATCACTGCTAATACTTTGTAACCCATGTATCTGTGACAGTTTCAAAAACTACCGCAAAGGATATTAACAGCAGTTGTAACCACTACTAAATACATAAAAAATCACCGCTAAAAGCAATTTTTTTTTCGTAGTGACATTAGCAAGGTATTGACTGCATATTGCATAAGAATTATTTATATTATATAAACAAAAAACTCAAATGAATAGTTAAGGTACACAAAATATAGCAAACAAAGAGAAAAAGAAAATTATATATAATAAAAAATTAACTAGACCAGTGACAAAAGAAGAAAAGAATATAACATTTAATAATCAATATTATTTATGTAATAACAACATCAACCAGATAGTCAAAATTCAAAAGAATTGGGAGCTCAATCAAATTAGAGGGGAAAAAAAGGGGATGAAATTAAACAATGGACTCGGAACTCACCTCTCAAACCAAACACAACTGGAGATTGACTTTTTAGATAGAGAGAGATTGATTCGAAGAATTTAAGAGTTGAGAAATGAGTGCTTTTCTTCAGTTCCATAAGATAAAAACAATCATAATCAATGATATATGAAACTTCAAATCCCAAATCTGAATTAATATGATGCCGCTTAGGCTAAAGCTACTATGGGCTTCCACAAGATTAATGAAAAAATAGGGAAGAGGACTTCCGTGATGATAGGCTTCCATAAGATTAAGACCGAAACAAGGCGAAGGCACAACGATTTCAGGGAGCTCGTATAGTGGCGATCATCACTTAGAAAAGTAGAGTAGTATTATTGCAATAATAAGGTCCAAAACCATGTAATTTGGGGAAATAAGTTAATAAGTTTCCACTTAGCTACGATTTCAGGGATAACTACCTCTATACTGCAACAAGTGTTACACTTAGCAGCGACTAAATTAAACCGCCTCTAATGATAATTTTGAAGGTGTTTTTGACCCAAATATAAGAACAGTTAAGTAAACCATCTCTAAATTTCATTTTAACAATCGGTTTAGTTGAACAGCCTCCAATTAATCATCACTAAACACCTCCTTTTCTTGTAGTGATTATGTGTTACTTGGATTGAGTTAAAAGGTTCTATCTCCTATTTTGTGCTTTTGTGTAGGGATTGAAGGATTAAACAACATAAGGTTATGATTGTTGTATCTTGAGAGTAACATACAAAAGATTATTGTAATCATCAAGGCATATGAACAGTGGATGCACAAATTATCTGAAGAAAAAAAAAAAAGACAAGATATCTCAATCACTCCATATGTCTAACTTATATATTTTCTGTAATTTATCTTATTATTTTTTTCTATATTATTCACAATCAATAAAGAAAATGTTTCTTTCCACTCTTATGTCTCACCTATACAATTTCATGATCATTTCCAATTTTATTATTTATGGACACTAGAACAACAACAATCATTTCGATTCATTCCTCTGTCGTACTTAGCTGAAATATTTTTCTTAGTACAATTGTGAAAGTACAGAGGTTTGAATTTATACATGGTATTTTACAAATTATTCAAACTCCTTCTTACTTACTCTAAGTCTAATAACTTTTCCATTGTAAAAAAAAAAAAAAAAAGGAATTTGAGTGTATCAATCGTACAAATGCATTTTGAGAAAGTTAGTCATTTATCATACCCGAACCAAGGATATCCTTTCTAACTACTACATGTTTTTATCTACTTAATGGTATATTTTGTTGTAATTTTTGTGAATATTTTTTTTTTCAGTTTTTTTCATAATTTTTGGAGTTTATAATTTCTGTTGATGGAATCATAACATTTTGCTCACTTATTATGTGCAAAGTTATAGAAAGTTATCAATTTTTGTGAAAGTCATAAGATTTTATATGCAAATTAAAATTGTAACTTCAGAAAAAAAAATTAAAATAAAAAATTTGAATATGTCCGGAAGCATTATTCCAGAATTAACAATCTGGTAATAATATTACTCTTCCGTTTTAAGAGTAGCTTTCAAAACTAATAGTTTATTCATGTTACATAGAATGAAACCCTAAATACATCATATCCATATTTCCTTTTTTTTTTTTTATTTCATGGGTGAGAAAATTTAAATTTAAAATTTTTAATATATTATCTAATTTTTTAATCACTATATCACATCTAATAATTTAAAATAGTTTGCAAGTGAAGAGAGTATAAATTTGAAATTGCTTATATAATTGATGGTCCATTTCTTTGAATAAAAAAAATTTATGAAAAGTATTTTTCTAAAAGAATGTATTTCTAAAATATAAATTAATTTATTTCTAGATTCTGTTGCACATAAAAAGAGTTTTTAAGTCTATTACATATAAGACGTTTATATCTATTTTTTATATTATCATTATTATTATTATTATTATTATTATTTTGTAATAGCAGAGGAACATAACACATTTGAGAAAGGGGAGGGTTGGAATTCTAAGAAAAGGACACGCGTTCACATTCTCGATTGATAGCACCCCGGGGTACGGCAATACTTCTAATGAAGGCCAATAGACCTTCCAACTTGGAGATTATGGCCCCACCCCAATCACAATTCCCATCGCTACAGCTAAGAATCACGCAGCACTATTCATGACCTAATCATACGGCAGTAGGAAACTGCCTCTAGAGATACAACGTTGTCACCAATCTAACATAAGTGAGGAGGTTAAACGTTGTATTTAATTTTAATGTATTGACTACCTAAATTAATTTTATATTATTATTGGGGTATGATATATTATAAACTCTTAAATAATTACACATTAAACCTGAAATATCCAAATCCAGTACAAGTAAATTTTTGTTCTAAGTAAGCAAAGAAAATAATAAAATATCCATTTGATTCGAATTATATTATATCTAGAGCCATAATTTATGATAGTACAAATTACTAGCATTTTGGTTGTAGGTATGAACATGTTATAATGTGTTACGGGAAAGTTATAAAACATCTTACCAAAAATTTTGCTTATATTACAAATAAATCCTCCTTTTTGGTAAAATAGTAGTTGGCTCCCCGTGCCCTATTGTTTTAGTTGCAACTTTATCCCGGAATATAATAATCGTTACTCCTGACAGTAAACATTGTGTTTACTCTATATAAAAAATATATCGACTACTTCAATTCAATAAACTCTAATTCGATCAGATTAGTTGTCTTATTGAATCGTTGGACTAAGTTTAAATATTAAGAAAATAAAACATAATAATAATAATGAAAAGCAATTATAATTTGTAGATGAGAAAAAGCTGAAAATGGTTAGAATTAAAAGTTATTATTTGAAAAATTACACTTATCTCTAGCAAGGTTTAACTTAACTACAAACATTCTAATTTTATGTGCAAATATAATTGAATTTAATAGAAGAAGAAGAGTTTCAAGATATCACAAGAGAAGTTGATGCTGATGGAAATGGAATAGTTGAATTTGTAGAGTTCTTGAACTTAATGCTAAAAAAATGAAAGATTAAATTTATGTTCTTTCTTTCAATTTTATTTGATATTTAACAGTAATTTTAATTTTTTATTTGCATTTGTTGTCATTAATTTGTTGTTTCATATTCAGGAAACTAATGCAAAAAAGCAACCAAAAGAAGCATTAAGTTTTTGACAAAGATAAAAAATGGCTATATTTAGGCTACTGAGGTAACAATTTGCCTTTTTCTTTCTTTTTTTTTTCTCTATTTTTTTCTTCAGATTAAAATTTGACGGAACAAAACGACATCAAGTTTATTTATAATAATTTCACCAACCAATACGGAGTATAATGCCCTTGAGAAAGTGAAAATTTGAAATCATTTCACAGAAGAATCATAATCTTTGAGGTTTTACTGCAATTTGCCATTCTTTATCCTTTTAAATATTATAAACTTTACCTCCAACTCCACGTGTCACCACAAGAACGCAACACCTGCTCGAGGTTTCAAAACCTTCAATTTATAAAAGATACCATAATCCAAACAAATTTGCAAATCAATTAAATTTATTTTCATTTAAGAAACTTGTATCATATTCTTTATTTTTAAGATAAATTACATACACGTTTTCTTAAATTTAGCCTAATTATATTTTAAACTTCTATTTTTTATAAATATATGTACATCTTCTTTATTGGTATATTTAAACATACGTCTAATCTCTTCCATTCATAAAAATAAAAAAAAAATAACTATCACAGAGTTAAACATTGAAAAATGCCAAAATTAGCAGTTCAGCCTATAGAAGCTTATATAGATTTTTTTTTAACTAAAGAAAATTTAAAAATTGTCATAATTTGGCTACAAAACAGCCCCATAAAAGCTAGGACTGCCTAGGCTAGGAGCATGCCTACCGAAATGGTTCCAGTTGTTTCAGTATAGTGTCTCACAATAAGAGCACTAGAAAAGTCAAAACAAAACTAGAAAGGTTCTATTTTTTATAATTGCAGAGCTAGCTTCATTGGGCCCGTTTTGCCTCCTACATAGATTTTTTTTCCTTGTTTCAAAATCTTGATAATTCAAAATTTAAATGGTCCTTTAATTATCATGACATGCATGGACTCACTCTAAATTCAAAGAAATTTAATTATTTTAAGGTTCTATTTTTTGAAAATATGATAGAGTTTTTATAAAATAATACTAAAGAAATTTGAACTTATAACCTTATGTTATGTTATGAAACATAAATGTGTGATTGTTGGAACTAACTCCAGTGATTTTATGACTTTTTTATAAATTTTTTTAAAAAATATAAATTTAGAAAAAGATTACAGAGTATATATGAATTTTATAATATCATAAATGTTTACAATAATCATTTTTTATAGTTTCTTA
>JANHAO010026380.1:0-11111 GCA_026873985.1 Saraca asoca | reverse complement strand
CAAATGAAGCCATTCAACTCAGATATTCATAGCAAAATAGAGAGGAAAAAGGAAAGAAATGACTAGCAATTGAATGCAAAATGAAAGAACAAGATCTCCACATTAATCTTCAAGTTTTGTCAACCCTTTGTGCTGATTACAACTCAGCCTTCCATTGAAGTTAGAAAATACAAAGAAAAACTGGAAGAAAATGAGCTACACTAAGCTACCAGAAAATGACACTAAAAACTACCCTAAAACTATTGGTAAAAATTGAACTAGAAGCTTAAAACAAGAAGACTTTGCCTGGGCCAAAAGAAGACAGCTGCTGAGTAGGTGAGTAGGCATGATGGCTAGTGTAGTCTACTGCCTCTGCCATTGCATGCTGTGTTCTCAATGTAGACTACATTTCCTTCTTTTCATTGACTTACAGGTCTCTAGCTAGCTAAGTGAGAGTTGGAGCAAGTGATGGATCATTGGGCTCAAGTTCATGCCAATTGTGGGCTTTAAAACCAAATTCTACAGAGGCCCATTTCGTAGCACTTCTACCTCTCTATTGTAGCTCATTTTGCATGCCCATAATGATGTTTTTAGCTCAGGAAGTCTTCATAAGAAATATGGCTTTATGTCTCAGCTTCCAATTGGGCTTAGTTTTACCTTAATTGGACCTCTATAGCTCAAATTATGTTCTGATGAGTGCATAGAGGTCAGGCTGTCCAAGATAGTATTCTAATCCTAACTTCAACTCCAATTTCAGATAGCCAATTGTGTGATTCAGCCTTGGAGGTCTTCATGAAAGTTGTAGAGCCATGTCTTAGCTTTCCTAAAAGATAAGAATCACATCAATTGGGCAAGTATAGCTCGAGTTATGACTAGATTGCAGAAACTACTCAAAATGGTTGAAAACTGTAGTATTTCATATAATGCATCCAATTGACATCACACTATAAATACATGCTAACACAATTGGAAATAAGTCATTTTAGGCCTTAAAATACTAAGTGAGAGGAAAAATAAATGAGTGAAATATTTTGTTATCAATGACACTTGAGCGCCCTACCACTCAAACTTGGCCTCCAAATTACTCTAAGGCTCGTGCTTTCTACAGGTTAAAGTGAGCCGACATGATTGACTAGCCTTGCATGCAACACATATCCTTTAAGTTGAAACTTATTAGCATAAGCCTACTAACATAAATTTCACTTTTAATGACTGGGGTTGATTAACTCATTAAACACTCCTTATAATGATTATTGAGTTATGATTTTGCAAGAATTAGTCATGTTGCCGTTGGCAACCAATTGGATCATCAATATAACAAGCTTATCAAGGCAAAAGATATGAGCATAATGCTTGAAGTTTTTTTAAAAGATCTCCTTCAATAAGGCAGACTTACATCAGAAGACCTGACATACAAGAATAAAGCAAAAGCCTAAAGCTACTAATTCAGCAAGAAGAGGGAGAGCCAACCTCCAAGAGACAAACTTTCATCAGATGAAACACCCACCAACACAACTGTTCCTGCTTATAGCCTTTCTCAGCCAACGATTTCTTTCCTAACTTAAACCCAGAGCAATTCAAAAAGGAGTCAGGAATCCAGCTAGTAAGGTTGAACTTCACAAAAAAATCATGAAAAAATAATCCAAGATTTATACAAGACTTTCCAGAGCCGCGTACAAAACCTTTGCAACGGACCATGCACACCTCGAAGAACTTCACTGGAAGCCAAACTGCTGAAAGCATAAAGGGCTTAACTAAAGCATTCATCATGCAATCTCATGAAGAAGCAAGGGGAGCTTCATTGGCTTTATAAACCAATCCAAGTTCATAAAATGACCCAAAGGATATTTGGCTATTCTAGATCGGATGGTCCAGAAAAAAGGGATCACCATGCCAACGGCTGAAAACTATGCACAGTGAGAAGTATGGTCTAAAGTAAGGGAAATGAAAGTTTAAAAGATAGAAAAGACAACACGATAGTCTGAATATGAAGACTTATCCATCCTGCAGACTGCAAGCAAATACTTTGACTATCAGTGGCAACTCATATCCCACAAAGCGAACTGAGAGTTGGGGGGCTTATGTTATGGGCATTTTCTAGAAAGCACGATTTGGGCCGGCCAAAGTCCAATAGGAGGCACAACTGACCAAATGGAGGCCCAGATTGGGGATCGAGGTTGCTCAATGAGGGCTTTAAGCCATCGAACGTGAGCTGAAGATATCAAGCGACGTTGTAATAGGGGGCACAGCTTGCTAAGAAGGCCCTCAACCCATCAACGAGAAGACTACCACCCCAACCATCCCCAAGGAGAACAACCAAACAATAACAACGAGGTCAGCCAAAGCTTCCTGCTCGCTCACCAGCACAACACCAAGTCATAGGTTAATAAGCCAGACGTATGTACAGAGCCCAGTCAGCAATCCAAGGCACACGTCCCCAATTGATAGCTCAGCCTCCAAACCTATACATCAACCCCCCAAAAGGCTGACAATGATTTGCCCAGCATTAATTACTCGATACCAAGCATTAAATGCCCGGAGTGCAAAAATAATCATTCTATTATTTGTAAAATTACATTTGTAATCTTCCCTCCTTTTATAAATAGGATGGGGTGGTCACTATAAAAGGGGGAGAATTTGCTTGTAGAAATTCTGTCAGAATACAGAGAGAGCATTGTACACTTTGTGAAAGCACTTCTGTTGTACTTAAAGAATAACCATCAATTGCTAATCAAAACCACTGTGGACATAGGGGCTAACTTGGCTTTAGCCGAATCATGATAAAACTTCTGGTATTTGTTGTCTTTCTTCTCTATCATTATCTTCCTTTTCTATTTTCTGCCATATTCTACTTGCAGTTAGGGGTGATATTGAACTCAAACCTGTTGACCAGATTTTGATGTCAATAAGAGGTAAAATAGTTAGCATGTAGTTTGTGTATGTTGAGTAGTATTTGGTTAAATATGGAAGCATGTATAAATAAGAAGTAACAAAAAGAGAGAGAGAGAGAATAAGGGTAGTGAGGGCTATGATTACTTAAGAAACTTAAGGGAAAGATTCCTTTGATTTTCTTCCAAGAAAGCCATAACAACTATGGTGGTCTACTTTCTAGGTTAACACGAAAAAATCACTCAAAAAAAGGATAAGCACCTAACGGGGTTTATGCCTTCTAAAGAGGTAGGAAATTTTAAAACTTTAAGTAAAAGTAATATTTTGATATAATATTTGAAATAAGAAAAATGTTCTGAAATAAAAACTAAGAAATAAGCCTATAAGAATAGACTTGTAAGTAAATAAAATGGGCTTAGTAAGAATGATATTTCTTCACCTACTTTGAATGGTCCTTATAAAAAGCTTGACCTAAAATGGCCATGTGACATCTTATGACTTGTTAAGCCCAAATAGACCTAATGAAATGTGATGGAGGAGATTAAGGCTCGATGTCATTTTAGGAAAGAGGGATAAGGATGAATGAAGAGAAAAAGTTGGAGGAGAGAGGGATTAGGATGAAGGGAGATAAAGGGTGGAACCTTCATACAGTTCTGTCGATTTCTAATTACTTCATGATTTATAAATGGTAAGTTTTGTCAAAGAATATGCTTAATGAGATCTATATGGTTCTAATGAATAAAATTGAAATTACAAATGGTTATGAACTTGTAAATGCTTCTTTTTATGTTATTTATTTCTAGTTTGAACCTATCAAAGTGGGGATTAGATCACCTTTCACTGAGTGTTTTACACTCACTCGAGTTGTTTACTCTTTTTTTTTTAATTTTTTTTTCAGATACTACACAGGATAATTCCACTCCTTAGTAAAATGGATCAATCGGCATTTTTTAATGATTATTGGTGGTGGAACTTTGAGATTGCTTATAGGAATTTTAGGGTGGAGTTTCAATATGCTCTTATGGTAGATAGGTATGGACCATAACTCCTATATCAAGCTAAGGTGGTTTACACTGGAGGCCCTACATCATTATTTTATAGCCTTGAATATGATGATCTAAGTTTGCCACCTCATATAGGACTTGACTCACATTACTTCTTCATTACTTCTCACTATCCCATTTCATGATGATGATGATAATGATGATGATATATATATATATATAATCATAACATAATATATATATATAAATATAAGTATGTAGCCATGTAACATGTAAGCAAATAGAATGAATAGTAAGTAAAAAAGGGTTCTTAAGTTTCATCGGCAAATTAAGCTTAGAACTAGTCTTTTTGTAAAAATCCAACTAGATGAAGCAAGACCTTAGAATGAGCAGGTTATTTTGAATAAGTGGCCCACTAGGAAGTATGTTAGAAAAGGTCCACCTGATTAGCTAAACCAATGGATTTCATGGTAATATTTTATTTTGATGAATATAAGTATATATATTAATATATGTTAGTTTGTATGTTTTAAAATTTATATTGGATTTACTAATACTTTAATTAATTAAGCATGATTTGTATTAATGATACTATAAGTAGTATAGTAAGTAAATTTCAAGAAAATTTAATAATAATTTTGGAAGGAAAATTCTCCCTAGTTTCAACCACATGTAAATAAATAGGGGAAAATTGTTTTAACTAAGTGTTGTTAATTAAAACAATTTAACAAATAAAGTAAACACATTTATCAAATAATAAGAAATATAAAAGATTATGTAATCACTTTTATATTGACAAGTAACTCGTTAACAAGCTAGGTGTGTAGTAAGAAAATAAAACATGGATAGCTACATGAAATCTATAATTAAAGATACACTAAAGGATTATAAGTAACAAGTAGATCTATTAGGCTCGTGCAGGTATTAGTTTGGTATCTCTATGCCAGTTGCAGTCAAGGATAAAATAGGTAGTGATAAGCCATCCTGGTCAAGTTTCAACAAGGATGGTGAGAAACTTTGAAAGAGCATATCATTTGTTTTACTATCTTAGTTTGGGAGATCAAAGACCTCAATGAAAGAGTAGCAGGGCATTAAATCAATTACAGTTTGTGATCAAGACATTTCTCCTTGTCTTTGGTGAAGCACCCAACATTATCCCTGTCTGAACTGTTAGCTCAATCTAAAAAGCACATAAACATGGAAGATGTAGAACTTGTATAGAGATAGTTCAAGCAAAGCCAGGTCAAAGGCATGTCACCAAAAGACAGGGGGCGTAAGTATGAATAGATGCCACCATAAGGATGCTATAATAATAATGATGTTAAATGCGCTGAGCAGCCACATCATCCATGGTGTCCAAGCAGCAGAACTGATGAAGTTTTTGTCTCAAAAGCAAAAAAAAAATTCCCTTTGGTGGATAAATGCAAGTATTGCAAGTTCCACCATATTTACGATCACTACATTGATAATTATATCACATTGAAGGATGAAATTGAGGCACTGATATGACAAGCTTATATGACGGGGACATCTTTTTAAGTACAAAAAATTTGAAGGTGGATAAGATGATCATGATAGAAAGAGTGGAAGGGAGCATGATAGTTCGCCGAGGGGCAATCAGTTGGATGACAAATAGATAGAAGATGAGTCCCTAATTTTGGGAACAATAGAAACAATTGCAGGTGGATTTACTAGAGGAGGAGCTTTCAAGAATGCTCAGAAATGTCATCTTCGGTCAGTAGTGGCCATTGAGGGGAAGAAGAAAAGAGAGAACTATAAACACATCTATTTCATTGAAAAGGAATTTGGAGTTATCGATTGTGACCATGATGACTCCATGGTGATCTCGACTCTAATTCATAATTTTTCAAGTCAAGTGGATTCTTATTGATTAAGGAAGTTCCATAAATATCTTATATTTACATGTTATTGATTCTCTTAATATTCTAAAAAAAACATGTATAAGCCTTATATAGGTGTTCTGGTTGGCTTTACATATGGACAAGTACACATCAAAGGAACAATTACCCTAAGAGTAACCCTAGGCACCAAACCATTAAAAAAAAACCTTGATGAGAATTTTTTTTTGTAATAGCTACACCAAATAGTGCATACAATGCAATCCTTAGTCGATTGTTACTAAATTGGGCAGGGGCTATCATCTCTATTCCTCACTTGCTGATGAAGTTTCTTGCTATAAAAAGGATATGAGAAGTACATGCCAATCAACAAGTGGCCCGCAAGTGCTACATGGCTAACTTGGCAAAAAACAAGGAAAACATGAGCAAGACAAAGCACGTAATCATTAATCCACCTGGTAGTGAGTGTCAAATGGTAGACTCAACATTATTAAATGTTAGAGAAGATAATATCATTACCAAAATTTAGATCAGATTTAGAGGAAATTTGTATCTTTGGAAAGAATGATGAGAGAGTAATAAAGATAGGAACAGATCTCTCATAAAGGATAAGGCAAGGTTGATCAAGCTACTCAAGGAATACATTGAGATTTTTGCTTAGGTGCCTACAGATATGCTTAGGATTAATCCAAGCATAGTATGTCATAAGCTATTGATCGACCCTAGCATGAAACCCTTTTAGTAGAAGAAGAGAAACCATGGTGCTAAGAGGCAAAGGGTCATAAAGGAAGAAGTAGATAAGTTGTTAAAGGCTAGTTTCATCCGAGAAGTTCCACACATGACATGGTTGGAGAATGTAAGGTTAAAGATGGATGGTGAATATGTGTCAACTTCTTGAATCTTAACAAGGCATGTCTGAAAACTCTTATACATTGCCAAGGTTGACCAACTAGTTGATAGCGCCTATAGTTTTGAGGTTTTAAGTTTCGAGAATGTATGTATAGGGTACAATCAATTGAGGATGCAACTCTCATGATGAGGATAAAATAACATTTATCATTGACCAATGAGTGCACTATTATAGAGTAATGTCATTCGACCACAAGCATGCAAGGGTAAACTTATCAAAAAATGATATATAAGGTCTTTATTGAGTAGATAGAGGAGAATATGGAAGTATATGTTGATGACATGTTGACCAAGTTAAAGAGCATAAGCTAACACTAGGCAAATTTGGAGAAGACATTTGGTGTTTTGAGGAGAAATCAGATAAAGTTGATTCCCAAAAAGTGTACATTCAAAGTAAGGGCAGAAAAATTCCTTGGTTTCATGCTCACAAAGCAAAGAATAGAGTCAAACCCATCTAAGTGTCAGGTAATCATCACTATAAAGAGCCTAACTAACATTAAAGAAGTTTAGGAGCTAAACAACAGAATCATCGCTCTTACTTGATTCATATCCACCCATACTTTCTCAATTGGAGCCTATAAAAATGCTATACTTGTACTTGGCAATGACAAAAGGGGTTATTAGTTCAACGCTTATTCTAGAAAGTGAATGAGAACACAAGCCCATCTACTTTACAAGTCAAACGTTGCATAAAACAAAAAAAAGATGTCAAAAGATAGAACAGTTGGCATTTACCTTACTTTTTGCATCCAGAAAATTGAACCTTTAATTCTAGAACTATCATACTTTCGTTCAAATGAATGCTCTTATTAGGTCGGTTTCGACTAGCTAAAGTATGTGGTGGTAGCGATTAACTACTTCACAAAGTAAGTCGATGCAAAACCGCTCATAACCATAACTTTGAATAATGTGTAGAAAGTCATATGGAAATTTATCATTTGTAAGTAAAATTTCTATATAAAATTTTATCATTATAATCATGGTCAATAGATAAATCTTTGCAAGTACAGTCTACCCATAACGATCATATCTGACAATAAGAAGTGGCTTGCCAGTGATAGTTTTAAAGATTTTTGCTAAAGGTAAAATTAATTAAAATAAAAATGGTATTAGATAAATGAACATCTCATTTATTCTCCAAAATAAAGGTTAGGGATTAATCAAAAGTTCACACCCTCAAACCAATGGACAAGTAAAGTTAGCAAATAGAATTATCCTAGAAGGATTAAAGAATAGACTAGATAAGGCAAAAGGAAAATGGGTGGAAAAATATTATGAGAAGGGGGAGAATGAAGAATGAAAAAGAGAAGAACTCAACATACTAATCAAAACCATGGATATAGCTTACCTCTACAATGATCAGTATAAAGGGAAGATAGCCAAGGTCATTAATAGGAGAGTCAAGAGAAAAGAGCTTATAAGAGGAATGTTGGTCTCACGCCAAGTAGATGGACCTCGAAAAGCTCAAATAGAAGGAAAATTAAAAGTATCTTAGGAAGGCCTTTACAAGGTAAAAGAATGCCTATTAAATGATGCCTATAGACTAGAGATGGTTGAAGGAAAACCCATTTCACACATTTGGAATACAACACATTTCAAAACTTACCACATACAAGTTTGAAGTTAGTTAGTCAATGAGATATGTAAATAAATTGAGTTTAAAATAGAACTGAAAAATGAGGTTATTCCTTGTGATTTGGCTTGTCTTATGTTATTACTAAAAGACTGAGTTATCATTTAGCACTTAAAACCCATGTAGTGCCTCAACATTTAAAGCTTGAGTAGTTCCTTAGCACTCCAAAACCGAGCAATTCCTTGGTACCCAAAAGAAATATGAAAAATAGCTAACACAAGCAAAGAGAGGACAAGGTTAGAATAAAAATGGGTGACCTATCAGAGGTTGGTATAACACAAAAAGGCCTATTAAAGATTAGAAGTAATAAAGAGATATAACTTAAGTGAACGATTAACCCTTTGAAGGTCTTAAGATGGTATCAATAAAACTAATGGTCCATTGGAAGCCAAAACATGAAGATAAAAGTCAAACAACCATGTGAGAAAAATGCATCCATTAAAATATCAAAATATTAAAGTACAAAATATTCAAATTATTAAAAAAAGAAAAGATACTAGCATTTAGGCACGGCCAAGCTTCTTTAGGATTTTTTCAAGTGACATGCCTTTATCAGTGATGGAAAGATTGATGAACAAATCAGGATTAAAATATTTAACTTGTTTAATGGCTTGATCAAATCTAGACTAGTACATAGGATAGCTAAGGATTTTAGCCTTGGAGATTTCTTTGCACAACTCCTTTTCCTAAGCATAAAAGACACTTTGGTCTTCAACTTGACCTCTTTGCTCAGCTTTAAGCTTTTGGTTCCATTGAAGAAGCATCTCTATAGATTTTTTCTTCTCAGCCACCATTGTTTTTTTCTCCTTGACCAACTTAGAAAAATGGTTGGTTAGATCTTGAATGCTTTCATCTTAGTCAGTTAACTTTGTACACTTGGTCTGAAGCTCTTTATTTAGGCTTTCCAAAGGCACTTAGGTCATTCCCAGAATGATTTTTCTCTAGCCACACTAAAGCGGGAACAATAGAAAGAATGGAAATGGTCGATCTAACAATTGAGGCAGTAAAGGACTTGTTAAGCTTGATGGGGTCATGGTCACTCATAAAAGCCTTGTTATGCCTAAGTCAATTAAAGTTAATAGTTGAGCCTACAAAAAAGAGCTATAGTCCATGTTCTTGTACCATAGATTATTTATAGTTTCAATGTCAAAATTAGCCTTTCCAACATGTCAATCGATTGAATCTCAAACCAAAGCCACAACTTGATCTTGTTTGATGAAGAGAGGTAAAGACATCAAAGGCAGAGCTAGCCACCTTCCCTTTTGAAAAGTCAATGCTACTAAAAGATCTCTTAAAATGACTCAAAGACAAGTGACCATTAGTGACTTTTGAGCTATGCTCGGGGGCAGTAGTTATTTGAGCAGTAGGAGGTATATTTGCTTCTATTAAGCCAAAGCATAAGTTTGAATCTCTTCTAAGAGCTTAGGATCCATTTTCAATTAGTAGATTTCAACAACCTCACCATTAAGCTAAGAATCTGAAAAAGAAGAAAAACATAAAGCTAGTGCTTGAACAATAATAAATTCAAAACACAAATCAAGCAAAGTATATGCAAAAAACAAACTGGGCATCGAATGACCCTAGTGCTAAAAGATTAGCAATAAGATCTTACTCATCATTAGAAAACTCCTTGAAAGGATGGTTCTTTGGTTGCTTAGTAGGAATGATCCTTTTCACATAGTATAGAGAGTTGTCACTGTGAAGGAAGAAGGAGTGAAATCTCTTCACTATGCAAACCTTTAAGAAAGAATTCTTCCAAGTTCGAATACTAGTCAACATGTTTTCAAGAATGACATGATCTGATCATTGGGTAAATGAACCTAAGTCCCAAGCTTTTATTGGAAATAAGTAAAAAAAGAAGAAAAAAGGTTCATATTAGGGTTATGGCATAGCCAAATGTACAACACCTCAAAGCAAAGTAAAAACACCCAAGCATTCCAAGTCAAGTGTGATGGACAGGCATTAAGAGCAATGCTTATCCATCTCTGCAAGCTTGAATGAGATTTTTTTTATAGATTCTTTAATGATGTGAGTTTCTTCCAAAATGAGCATCCATTGGGCTGCATCTGGTCCACCGACCCAAATACAACAAAGTGAGTCCAAGTTATTAACAAGTAGGGTACCTGAAAATATCAATCCACAGGGTCATAGTTGACCAACTGGGTCAAAGCATGGCAAGCAAGCCCAAGACTGACAAAATGACCCATTAATGATCCTCAACGCACTAACTCATCCTTGAGCTTACATAAGCAATGTCAAGCACAAATGGTGTAACATCATTCTTAAATGCACAATTTGAGAATCTCACTCATGTCAAGAGTACACCGTAGACACATGGCTTCTTATTATTCATCTAGAAGTATGACTAAAAGTGCATATAAGGCCACTGGGTAGCTCTCTTATGGGGACACTCTTATTTTACTTACTAAAACTTGGCTTATGGAACTAACTTGATTGTCAAAGTGTGCTTGATAGACTACTTATGTCATGTGCCATTAATTTTGTTCCCTGTACAAGCTGTTCCATAGTTGTACACAACCTCCCTCCATTGACTTGTTCCACTTTGTTAGCCTTAAAGTGTATTTTTAAAGAAAAATTATTTGATCAAATCACTCTAAGCTATATGCTAATTTTAATGTTGAAAAACAAATTTTAAACATTTATCATTTGTTATAAGCTGCTGCTAGTTCTTATTTTGATTTCAGGTTACAAGATCATTTGATGCAAATGAAAGAAGATTATTTGTTCTTTTCTTTTTTAAGATTATCTTGTAAATAAACTCATTTAGAAAATGATCCACATCCTTTTTAAATCAAGAAAAGAAAGAAGAAGAGAAAA
>JANHAO010026379.1:0-11109 GCA_026873985.1 Saraca asoca | reverse complement strand
ATATAATAATTGAATTACCATTAAAACGTAATATAATGTATGCAAACAATCATCCCATGATTGGCTTCTAGGGCATACACCAATAGTTGTACCATGCTAACCTTGGTATATTTGTTTCATATGTTTTGATAATCCATCCAACAATGAGTTAAGAGTTATTGTGCACCTTGATTCTTTTTTATCCCACTTCTTTAGCCAATTTTAACCCAGCAATTAGTGTTTGATATTGTAACTCATTATTGGTTATGTTGAACTCAAATTTCAAAGAATATTCCAAAGAAACTTGGTTCAGCCCTTTTAGGATAATTCTTGCCCTTTTTGTTGTTAGATGACCCATCTACAAACAGCATCTACATAAAAAGTTCGTTGACCATTGTGCTTGCTTGATTTGGATGAGTTATTTTAGCTATGAAATTGGCAAGTGCTTGGATTTTACCACCTTTCTGGGTTCATACCTCACACTATATTCACTCAACGTAATGGACCAACTTACTAGGTGTCTGACAAGGTTGGGCTTTTCCAATACTTGATGCAAAGGTTGGTTAGTTCACATTACCACTTTATACCTTTAGAAGTAAGGCTTTAATCTCTTGGAAGAGATTAGAAAGGCGTATTCCAATTTTTCTATATTTTGGTACCTTAGTTTAGCCTCATTTAGAACCTTGTTGATGAAATAAATGGGGTTGTTTGTCATCTTCTTCCCTGATTAGGACCATGCTGATGACCTTATGGGTAATAGCTAGTTATAGGTAAAGTGTCTCCTCAGGGATTGGCTGAGTGAGTATTAGAGGGTTCGCCAAGTAGGTTTTCAGATCATTGAACACTTTGTCACACTTATCAGTTTATGCGAAATTCTTGATGTCTTTCAAGATTTTGAAAAAATGGGAGGCACCGGTCGCCTGATCTTAACATAAATTAGGTAAGTGAGGCTATCCTACCACTGAGTCATTGGACTTCTTTGATATCTCTCAAGCTTTGCATTTCTAGGATTGCCTTGCACATAGCAGGATTCGTCTTTATGCCTTATTAGGTCACCATGAATCGTGAGAACTTTCTAGCAAACACTTTGAAGGCACATTTGTTTAAACTGATCTTCATGTTACTTCTTCTTTATAGTGACAAAAGTTTCTTAGAGGTCCTTTATATGAGAACTGAGTTTGCCTAACTTGACAAGCATATCATTGACATAGATTTCCAAGTTCCTTTTTATTTGGGCATTAAAGTGTTTGTTCACCATTCTCTAGTATGTTGTCTCCACATTTTTTTGGCCTAAAGGCATTACTTAATAATAGTAAGTGTCCTTGTTAGTTATAAAGGCCATTTCCTATTCATTTTTCTCGTCCATAATGATTTGGTTGTAACCTTGAAAAGTATTTAGGAAACTGAGCAGCTTATACCTTAGGGCCAAATTGACTAATTGCTTTATATAGAGGAGAGGAAATGAGTCCATAAGGCATGCTCTGTTGAGGTTGGTAAAATACACACATTCTCTAGCTGTCATTCACCTTTTTTACTAGCATAACATTGGATAGTCAAGTGCTGTGGTGCACTTCTTTGATGAATCTTGTAGCAAGCATTTTGGTAGTTTCCTTTTCGATCATTGATTGGAACTCAAACCCAAAATGTCACTTCTTTTTTCTGAATTAGCTTTTGTTTTTGGGTTGATAGTTAGTTTATGGCATGTCTCCCTATCTATTCCTAGCAGTTCTATCGCCTTCCAAGCGAAGACTTTGATATTGTCTTTTATTAGTCCAATTAGAGCTTCCTTTGCATCAATGGGCAGTTTTGACCTGAAATAGATCATTTGCTAGTCATTTAGGCCACAGACACATACTTCTTCCAATTCTTCCTTTGGCTTTGGGTTCAGTTCTCTCCATCCTTCATCCTTTGAGTCTAGGCTCTCCGTCATGATAGCTTTCTTGCATTACATGACTTTTGTTTGGGTGTTTTAGTGATCATCATTTTTGGTCTTAGGGTAGGTCTTTAGGCTATTAAAATAGAATGACTGATTATTTCTTGATGTTAACTCCATTCTGAGTGGCTAATTTCATTAGTAAGTACAGAGCTAATATAATGGATTTTTCTTTGTTAAGGGTGATTTGCCCCAATATTGTATTGTAAGTGAAGTTTACCCCTTTTACTACCAAAAATTGACATTGATGTCCTTATGGTGGTCCTTTTTGTTGATCATCATCCTCAAAGTAATGCTCACTTCAACTTCCACCATCTTTTTTTGAATAATCAAGAAGATTTCCCATGTAAGGGGTGAGTTATTGGTGAAGGATATCTAAGGCCTTAAATGCATGCTCATACAGTATATCAGTGGAGTTTCCCTGATCCATCAGGATTCTCTTATGTGTTTAGTTATGGATTGTGATGGTTATGACCATTGGGTTGTCATGGTCCTAGATTATGTCATCGTAATCATTGTATGAGAAAATGATTATCGAGGAGTGTTCATACTCATTTAGGTGAGACTTTTTGTTGACATTCATCACTTCTCAGATGAGCTTATTCCTGGTAGTAGCCGAGCTTCCTCCATTCGCAAATCCGCCAGTGATTACTTCAATAATGCTTACTGGGGACAAGCACTCTTCTTCGCTATATGGTGTTTCTCTGCCCATATTTGTCTCTCTCTGCTTATCTTAGTTTTCTCTCCTTTCCTCATTTTTTTGGTTATTTTGCTTAGTTTTTTTGCCTCTGCCCTAGTTCTGGTCACCTTTGTAAAGATAGATGTCTAACTACTTGCACCTAATCAAATCTTCAATCTCATCTTTGAGAGTGATACATTCTTCTGTCTTGTGCTCAAATTCCTTGTGGAAATATCAATATTTTGACTTATCCACTAGTCTGAAATGCTCCCTCTACTTAGGCCACTAGATTAACATTACCATATCATGATGTTTTCAATGATCCTCACCCTAGGGGCATTCAAGGACGAGTAATTATTGAATCTTGCTTGGGCCAGCAAATGCCTTCGTAGGAGTATCCTCCTATCTTCTTTTTTGGGCTCTAGCTCAGATGACAATGGCTTGTTCTAGTTAAGCAACTTTTTGCTTCGTTTAGCAATCTCCACTTCTTTTGCATTTATGAACTTTGCCGATCTTTGGAGCAGTTTTGCTATTGTGGTTGTTGGGTGTCAAGTGAGGGACTGTGAGAAATTACAATGCTACAGGCCCATTACTATTCCATGCACGGACACTTAATCAAGCAAATCCCTAATCTCTAACAATGTTTTATTTAATCAGGCTAGAAAATCCTTAAGGCTTTCTCATTAACCCTAGGCGAAGTTCACTAATGAGGCAGAAGTTTTCTTATAGGACTTGCTCATGGCAAAATACAATAAGAAAACAATGGCCAGTTGATGGAAATGTGCAATTGATCCAGAAGCAAGAGAGGTAAACTAGTGTAGAGCTACTTTTTTCAATATGGTGGAGAAAACCCTACACATGATGGCACTTGGAACCCCAAAATGCAACATAGCTACCTTGAAGGCCTCTAAGTGGTCATGAAAATAGATGCCTCGTCATATTGTTCTATGTGGGTTGGTGCCTTGAAATTGGGCAATACTAGGGCAAACATAATGTCCAAGATGAAAGGGTGAATTTCGTAAGTGGGTGAGGGTGGTGTCAATGGTGGTGATGCTTGTTGGTGGTAGAAACCGTGGTGAAGCTTGCATTGATATTCATGGTTATGAAACTCTTCGCTTCCTGGTCTAGCATTTCCGTCGTGAGGTTGTTTCAGGATGTACTCCTTGTAACCAGTGTTTTGCTAGTCGTTTTGGTCATTGCCTCCCTCTCCTCCATTTGCCCACTATTGGGGATGGAGAACTTCCCTCCTCAAGTAGAATATTTCATCGATGAGCACTTTGCATCGGAGCTAGATGGTGGTCGAAGTGGTAGAGATGGGATTTTATTGAGCAAGTTAGTTGGGGGGGTTTTTGGTTTGGATTCTTCAACCATCAGTAGAAAAAAAAGCCTTACAAACAACACAATCACAAGCTCCTGGCCTACTAGGTGTGTGGCGAAACCTTCACAAAGAAAAAAAACCAGTGATGGTACTTGGTGGTTGTCAGAAGACACTGATGGCTGCTTGGTAGTTGTCAGAAGACACTCTAATATTTAAGTTAGTAATCAGATAAAGTGTAGGTAAGAAATTTAGGAAAAATGTCTTAGGATTCTGGGAGTACCTGATGTCTTTATATAAGCATGGAATGAAGGGCCAAAGGGTCAGTAGGGTGGACCAGACTGCATCATTGGGATTAGTACGATTTGCTGAGATGGAGAGCAGGTATTGTCCTTTGTGTATGTCTAAGAAGAATGGTGCTTGGGGTCCTGGTTGTGCTATACGATGTTAGATAGTTGTCGGGCAACCTAGGGCCATGTTTGGATGATCGTTTGTGCAAAAGAAAAAAAAAGGATAGATTATTTGATATCGTGGTGTTGGTTTATGGACAATCCTCTTGGATGTCTAGGTAAGCCGTTGTAGGACCAAGGGGCTGGTGAAATTTTTGCATTCTCACATGTAAATGCAATATTATATTTTTCTCCAAGCTTTTTGACTAAGCAAGACTGATGGGGCCTTTTGTTCAATCTCCATAATAATTGTGCTTAGATTTTAAACCAAGCTGATTTTCTTGGACAGGTTCGGAAAGAGAAACCTGGGGCCAGAATCACTGCTCTTCAATGATTTGTTTCACCTTTCGGAAAGGTGAATTTTTTGTATCTATTTTCACTTTCTCCAACAGTTACTATGATAACATTATCAGAAATTAACCTTAATACTTTCTTGTATGTTGAAATTTAAAACTGACTTTTTATTCTCTTTTACAATTATATTATTGTCCTGATCAAATTGTTTTGCTTCATATTATGTCATTTGCTACATTGTTTTGTTCTTGTAAATTAGACTCTAGTTAGTTTATATTAATTTTAGTTTTTTAGGCCATTGAAATGGATGATCTATTAAAATTATTCTGTCACGTGACCGCCCGGTAGCTTTTATGGATGTCATTGGTGAATTTGTACTTACTAAAGCAAATCAATAAATCATTTTTAACTTTTTTTTTTTTTTTTTGAAAATTGGTCATCTTACGGACATTTGCTTTGACTTGAAAGCTAAGACTTTTCCTTTTTCCTTTTTAATCCATTCATTGCTAGACATAAATTTGAATTGGTGTAGATTTTGTGTATATGTGTTTTCACTTGTACGTTTTGCACATGGATCAGAGGAAAGCCATAGAGCATCTGAAGCAAAACTCTGCCTAAAGCATTGCTGCTCTAACATTTATGCTCCCCAATTTGAAGTCACAATTGATGAAATCTCTTAAGTATGCCACTGAAGTGATATTATTTGCCGAAAGAAATGATCTCTCGTGTTTTGTTATTTTTCGCAACGGGAAATCATCAAATCTTTTGCCTAAAGAATTTTAGTTATTAAATTTAAGATGAAGTTATGTAAGTCTCATTTGTTTAAAGAATATTTTTTTTTTCTTGACCTTAAGTTTATTGTGGCATGTCTCTGGTCGACTTTTTCCTTAGGAAAACATTTTGTGAACCAGTTTTAATATACAAGGAGAACTTTATGAATATACAGCATATGATGAACTACTCTCTCAAAGACAGAGCCATACAATTTTAAATTCTATGAAATTGGAAGCTCATTTTTCTGATTTCCTAATTTGTCTACTTTTGCACCGCAGCTAAATATGTAGAAACTTAATTGAAAGGGAATAAGTAGGGGAGCCCTTAAATGATAAATTATATTTGATGTGATTCAGCTTCAGTAATTAGTCAGACGAGGTAAAAAAAAAAAGGCAAATTTTTTTTCTTGATTTAAAATCATGAATTATTTTATGTACCCTTGTTTCTGAAAGTTTTTATGAAAAATTGAAAGTGTTGCCAAATTTTTTTTATTGTTTTTTCAGAATATATTTTAAATTTGTATGGATTCTACATTTAATAACTTGAAAAGTTCTAGCTTCATACATTAGAACTATAACACAATTTTTGAATTTAAACTTTTTATTAAAATAGTTTCGTACAAAATTAATTAAAAATATATGAAACATCTTTCTAAAAGATTGAATTTCAAAGCCATACACATTTTTCTTTATAGTAGAAATATCAAAACTTTTTATATTATCTATTTTTTTTATGAAGTGTTGACTGTAAAATTTGATTTTGGGATCTAAATCTTAGTTAACGGAAACGGTTCTTGAAATCTCCAGGTTACGAGCAGATAATGCAAATCTAAATTGAGGAAAAAGAGAAAAAGAGAAAGAGTGATGGACACTGGAGCTTTTATTATGATTTGGCTAAAGCCAATCGGCCCTACGTGCATGGTGGTGTGTATTTTTTTTTGTCTTAAGGCTGCGGTTTTCCCTTTGGAAAATCGACAGGTTACAGTATACAAGCTCTCTTTATATCTCTGAAAGGTTTTTGCATGTGTTGTTCTCCCCCCTTCAATGATATCCTTCCTCCCCTGTTTAAAGAGGTTGAGAGATTACAATTATCAATTTACAAGATGTAATTTTGTTACATTAAAGTAAATATATAAAACAGTTTAGACTACTGAAAAATATCTTTTGTAAGTTGCTTTTTATGTGTGGGGCCCTCTGTGAGCTGTTGTCTGCAGAAAAGGGGCTTTGTAGGTTGTCTGCAAGTGGACCTGTCCCTGATTTAACTTCAATAGGCTTCAAGCTAGGAGAGATACTTTATCCCATGAGTTGATGCTCTCGTCTTGGGGTCATTGTCGTCTATTGTTCAGCAAAGTCGAGCTCGCACTTAGTGATATGAGCTCGTGTGGAGCGTATTATTGGCTGTGCGAGTTGAAATTCCAGGCTACTCTGGGTTTGCCTTAGTCTCGTTCTTCATCTGGAGCTCGCATTTCGTGAGTTAGCAAGCTGGGATCTCTATTGATCACCTCAGTGACGCTAAATTAAATTTCTTATTTAATTTTGTCATTAAAATAGATGTATTTCATATTTTAAAATTTATAAATTAATCCGTGCTTGCGCGAGTTACCCTAGTGTACGATGAAACTCTCTATAGCAGGTTAAAAAATGCCCGCCATGCATTCTTATAGTCAATCTCTGCCTTTCATACCATACACCTTGTTTTACTGAACTTTTTTTTTTTTTTTTTTTTTTTCTTCTTGGCTTCTTGACTGAAACCTTCTGTTCTTTCTTTTTTCTTTTCATTTTGCCTTTTTCACTGAAAGTTTTTTCTTTTTTTTTTTATCATTTTCCTTTTGGCTTCTTCCTCTAACAATATATGAATCATTCCCTTCATTAAATTTTATTGGTCTCCAACTTCATCGATGGCACTTTTCTCCGACTATGAGTGAAAATAAAAGGTCAAGCATAGCATTGAACTCAGTCGGTTCTGGATTCATTGTGTTGAGAGAAAATGTGATGTACCTGAGTAAAGATAAAAAGTAAAACACCCCAATAGAGTTAATTGGTGTCGAATTTGTTGTCAAGTCCTCACCTTGCCGGCTACCTCTTCCCACTAACCAATGTCATTTTTCAAAACTCATTCAATCACTATCAAAGTTTAAAACAAAACAAAATAATTTCATTTTTAAAATTACAAGAAATTGATAAAATAAATTTTGAATTATAATCATATTAATACTTAAATAACATTCTATTTATACAAATTCGTTTTTAAAGTTTCATATGACTATGAACGAAATTGTATTTATGAAATATTATTAAATGAATATTATAATTATTCAAAGATAATTTTGTTAACGTCTTATAATTTTATAGACAATTATTTATTTTATCTTAAAAGTTATAACAATCTCATCTTTTACCAAAGGAAAAAAAAATAAAAAGCCATTTCTTCTTCTCAGAGAGGCACCACCGATCATGGAAACTAGTAAAAGCTTACTAAAGAAAATAATTGTGTCTAGTGAAAGGAAGAAGCGAAAATGTAAAAAGGGAAAAACAAACATTTAGTACAACGAGGAGGAAATATAATCGGTGGAGATTCACTATTAAGAATGAATGGTGACATTTCAGACAACTCTAACACAGTCTAGGTGCGTTGCAAGTTGCATAAGATATTTGGTTGTGATTGGTTATCAATATATCGATGGTGTTGATTAATCCAACTAGGCATGCTGTATCTGATGCAGCAAATTTTCTTACTGCACCATAGAAATGGCATAAAAAAAAAAAAACTCAAAATTACAACAAACTTGAGGAACAAAAAATTCATAACTAAAACAACAAATTTTATAGTCATTCACAGATGTTCAAAATTCTTGTACAAAGCACGCATGCCACGGTTACATTTGTGGATTTGTTTCCCCATCACTATAAGGGAAAAAAAAAAAGGGTTTGACAGCAAACCATGTTGAGTGATAAATAACTCAGGTGGTGTCATGCGACATTTAGGGGTTCTGACTTCAGTGTCTGCATGATACTCGGGAAAAATCATGCAAGCAATAATGTTATCTCTGCTTATCTTCCAAACTCCAGTCATTAGAGCATCACCATCTTCACTGGGGACCTACTTGGATGCCTAATATTTCAGACCAGGGAGACCCGCTTGAAAAAACCAGGCATTGAAAGACTGAAACAATAAGGATATGCACATGAGGAAATGTGTGTGCATGTACACACATATATGTATGTATTGCAGTAAAAATACACGGTTCCAATTGCCTTTGGGTCTGGACAGCTACGATCAAACCCCTGGTCTTCAGACGTTCAGTGCATTAAAGTTCATCAAAAGATGCATATTGGAAAATCCACAATCCACACTATCTTTGCTATCCTCCAGCAATAAATTACATGTACTGAGCCAACCACTGCTTACACATATCAAGCACCGGGAGTGCATTTGCATGCAGTGCCTGCAATATGTCACAAGAGAAAAAAAAAGGATAAACTAGGCAGGTAGACCTAAGCTGTCAGGAACAAAACCAAACTCATTCACTGATTTGACAATTGACTTCTTAGTACCAGAATAAGCTTTAGTTTCTTAAAGAAACCAGGTATCACTGGTAAATGCTGGCCTTAACCCATAAAGACAATGAATGTAGATAGGAATATTCACAGTTTAAGAAATAAGATGTCCAGTGAATGGAGATAATAATCTTTACCACTTGGCAAACTGCAATACGGCTAACTCCACCGTGGATACTGATTTTCAAAATGGCATGAACTCTAGACATAAGCAAAATATGAAGCTAATCCAAATTTGCAGGCCATACAGGCTCAAGTATCATAAATGCCTAAACCAGGGATCAGAGCTAGTAAAAATGCTCGATACTAACTATTCTGTGTGCAGAAAATTTTATGCCAGGCCTGCCTTTGGACATATTCCACTATTTAGCTTTCTATATAATATTGACCCAATCCAAGCAAAGCCCCTATTTATCATCATTAGAAGCCCATCCCCAGGTTTGGAAAAATGGGATCAGAAAATACGGTATTGTTCTGCATGCAGTAAAAACCTCACAACAGTTCTATTCTATTCTTAGTTGATAACTCAGTTCCAAAACAGGTGCAAGAACTCACTATCTGGAAACTTCTCATAATAAGATTTCAAAACTGGAGGTTAAAATTGAGGTAACAGAAACCTGATGAGCCACATATTGAACATCGGCCACACTTCCACTCCGAGAAGCAATTTGAAATGCACTTTTTAAACGACCACAAATCACACAAGCAAGAACCTTCCTGTATGACCAATTCATGAACAAGCCAGGCATGTTAGAATGACACATGAAATGCTTTACAGAAAAAGATATGACAAAACAACAAAATATCTTGATGCATGCATGTGAAAGCTTGTGAATGAACTTGTAATGAAATATACTTTTCTCCCAAAAAGTGAATGACAGGCATCAGGCATATACAGATAAAGGTTCACCTGTGGCTGCTAGTTAACATGTCAATGAGACGATCAGGACGTTCTTTGTGCTTGTTGGCATATACATTTATTGCTGCGCCCAAAACCTAAAAAAATTACATGCGCATGAATTTCTTTTGACTATTATGCTTGCTACAGAGATATGTGTTATTGAGAAAGAGAGAATGAAAGAGGAGAGTGTAGAAGCCGTAACACTTAAACAAGGTTGGACACAGCATATATATTTATATCTAATAAATTACAGCAGGAAAACAGAGTCCCATTATAATAAGGAATCCTAGCAAAATAAGGAAAATAATAAAAACTAGAGAACTAATAATCAGGCCCAATAAGAGGCCTTTCTTAACACTCCCCCTTGAGTTGGAGCATAGATATCAATCATGCCCAGCCTGTTACAAATACAAGTAACCCAATTCCCAGGTAGTGATTTAGTAGACACATAAGCCAATTGCTCCCCAGTTTTAACATGCTTGAGAGAAGTTAATCCATGCTGCAATTTTTCTCAAATAAAATGACAATCCACCTCTATATGCTTGGTACGCTCATGAAACACTAGATTATTTGCAATATGTATAACAGCTTGGTTGTCACACCACAGCTGCATGGGGCTTGAACTCTGAACTCCAATTTCCTCAAGATGATAAACCCACACAAAACTGTATGTAGCTCATGCTATGGCTCTATATTCAAATTCTGCACTAGACCGAGCCACAACACTTTGTTACTTACTCTTCCAGGAGATTAGGTTCCCTCTAACAAAAATACAGTAGCTAGTAGGAGATTTTCTATCAATTGGAGAGACCGCCTAATCTGCATCAGAAAATCTTTCCACCCTGCAATGTCTATGATCTTTATTAAGAATTCCATATCCAGGTGCACCTTTAAGATACGTTAGAAGCTGCAGAATAGCATCCCAATGAATAATCTTCAGTGAGGACATAAATTGACTAACTATGCTCACAAAAAAGGCAATATCTGGCCAAGTTGCTGTAAGGTAGTTAAGTTTGCCTACTATTCTTCTGTATCTCTCAGGATCTGCCAACAACTCTCCATCATCAACTGTCAATTTCACATTTGGAACCATTGGAGCATCACAAGGCTTTGCTGCCATCAAACCAGTCTTTTCAAATAAGCCAAGAACATACTTCCTCTGAGACAGAAAAATTCCTTTCTTGCTTCTCAATACTTCAATCCCTAGAAAGTATTTGAGAACACCCAA
>JANHAO010026378.1:0-11107 GCA_026873985.1 Saraca asoca | reverse complement strand
CCGTACTCGCCGGTTCTTTGTTACAACTACACCGTGCGCTTGCGGTAATTTTAAAACGTGCAATAAGTTTGCAGCACATCAACCCCCGGGTTTGATATTTACCCCTCACGTGGTAGACTACGAGCTATGAATCACTGAAGATCTTTAACCTTTCAGCTTGCACTTCTTTGGCCAACCGCAGCCCGACTAGCAGTGCTTCATACTCGACCTCATTGTTGGTAGCCTGGAAATCGAACTTTAAGGTGCAGAGGATCTTATGTCCCTCTGGGCTAATGAGGAGCACCCCCGCTCCAGCCTTTTAATTGCTCAACGACCCGTCCACGTATAGCTCCCACCATAGAGCTTCTAAAGTTTCCACCTCTTCTTGCATGGGTCCTGTGAATTCTGTAATAAAGTTGGCCAGAGCCTACCCTTGACCGTCAGTCTGGGCTTGTACTCAATATCAAACTAGGCAAGGTCAAGCGCCCATTTGAGCAACAGACCTGAAGCATCTACCTTTCACAAGACCTATCTAAGTGAAAACTAGGTGAAAACCTTTATGCTGTGGGCTTGGAAGTAAGGTCGCAGCTTCCTTGATGCAATAACCAGGCAGTAGGCGCGTTTCTCCATTGGCGAGTGCCTTGTCTTAGTGTCCAGTAGTTGCTTGCTCACATAATAAATAAGGAGCTAAAATCCTCCCTTTTTCCTGCATTATGGCTACACTGAAGGCGTGTTAGGACACACCTAAATATATGATCAGCTTCTTGCCCTCTTTCAATTTGGATAAGAGTGAAGCTCGTTCGAAATACTATTTGAGTTCTTGGAAGGTGACCTCGTGTTTTTGTGTCCATTCGAACTTCTTTACCTTCTTTAGGATATTGAAGAAGGGGATGCATTTATCTGTTACCTTTAGAATGAATCTACTGAGCACCGTGACTTGGTCGTTCAAGCTTTGTACGTCTTTGGCTCCAATCAGGGATCGCATGTCGAGGAAAGCTTTAATCTTTTCTAGATTTGCCTCAATCCCCCTACTGTTAAAATGAAGCCAAGGAACTTTCCCGAGGTGACTCCAAATGCACACTTAAGCAAGTTCAATTTCATCTGATACCTCCTCAGAATCTAGAACATTTCATCCAGATCACAGACATAGTTGGTAAGCTATTTGAACTTCACCAACATGTTGTCTACGTACACCTTCATTGTTTTGCCAATTTCGTCTCTAAACATCAAGTTCACCAATCGCTGGCAAGTTATTCTTGCATTTTTAAGCCCAAAGGGCATTACCTTGTAGCAATATAACCCGCAATCGGTAATAAATGAGGTGTGTTCTTCATCCTATGTGGCCATTGGGATATGATTATATCTTGAGTAGGCATCCATGAAACTGAGGAGTTCATGTCTCACTATCGCGTCTACGAGCTAGTCGATCTTCGGCAAAGGGAAGCTGTCTTTTAGGTGGGCTTTGTTCAGGTTAGTGAAGTCTATACATGTCCTCTATTTCCCATTTTTCTTTTTCATGAGGATAAGGTTAGCAACCCAAGTGGGGTAGTGGGCTGCTTGAATAAACTTGTTCACTAACAGCTTATCCACTTCTTCCTTTAACGCGGCATAGTGCTTGGTAGTCATTGGCCTTCTCTTCTGACAGACTGGCTTGTGCTGAGGGTCAATGTTGAGCCTATGTGACATAACCCTGGGGTCAATGCCTACCATATCTTTATGATCCCAAGCAAAGACATCTAGATTGGCTTTGAGAAATTCAGCTCACTACACTTTTATGTCAGGTGGCAAGCTCTTCCCCAACTTAAGGCATTGTTCTGTATCCACTTCACTGACCTTTACTTCCTCAAGCTCTTCAATAAGACCAGTAGCTTATTCGATGTCCACCTCATGAGGGTCGAGGTCATAGCTAACCCTGTTGGTGCTCATAGCTTAGGGCTCTCCTCCAAATATCACATGTACCTTCTTTACTTGTGCTTCAAGTTTGACTACATCCTCGTCGCAGCACTGGGTGGTTTGCTGCTCTCCTCGCTCCAACTCCATTTGGGGTTAGGAATTTAATAGTAAGCATCCTAGTAGATGTGACCATGTCCAGGTCATTCATAGTAGGTCGGCCCAGCACCACATTGTAGGCTGAGGGTAGTCTATAATAAAAAAATCTGCCATGACAGTTGCTTGGCGGTCTAGATCTCCCAAAGTGAGCGATAGTTCTAATTTGACCCATCAGCACTATTCCATCTCCCGTGAAGTCATAGAGAGGCTTAGGGGAAGGATTCAACTAGCTTGTGCTCATGCCCAACTAGTCGAAGCATCCTTTGTACATTATGTTGATGGAGCTATCAATATCAACCATTATTCTCCTCACATCAACGTTGCAAATCATAGCATGGATGACTATCGCGTCATTGTGAGGGGCATGGACTCTTCGTGCATCTTCTTCCATGAATGTGATGCTTTCCAAGGTTACTCTAGCTTTCTTAGCAAGTCTTTCACATTCCACATGACTCGCAAGCATGGCAGGGCCTACTGCCCACACATAGTAGTCACGTGACCTATTTGAGGTGCCTACGATGTGAGGTCTGCCATGAATAGTGAAAATGGTTCTCATTGAAGGTGTTTCCTCATCCTCTGGGTTCTGCTATTATTGATGTTGCCCTAGTTGCTAAGGATGCGGAGGTTGCTATCCCAAGAGTCTCACCATATAATCGCTTAAGCAACATCTTTTGATAAGGTCCTCTATGGCATCTTTTAATGCCCAATAGTCTAAGATGTTGTGCCCAACCTCATTATGGTAGGCACAAAACTTGCTTTGGTCTCTTCGTCTGATGGAGGCTTTTATGGGTGTGGGTCTCCCGAAGTCCTCATTATTCCTCTCAGTCATGAAGATTCTATCAAGGGTATCTGATAAGATAGTATAACTGTTGCAGCGAACTTGGCATTGTGGCCATCCATTTCTAGCCTTTTTCATGGCTTAACCTCCAGAGTCATCCTTCTAGTTCTGCCTGCTACTCCGGCTACCAACTTTCTTCTTGCCTCTATTAGAGCCACTCACCTTGTTCTTTCGATTGGGCTTTTTTGGGCCAAAGGTTTCTTCCTAACGAATCTCTTTGGCAGCGCGTTCATAGAACTCATCCAAACTTTTCATCGGGGACTTATATATATCCTCATATAATTTCCCATCATTGCGAAGTTTGGCCAAGATAGCTATGAGGACACTCTCGTCTGATGGGTTCTCCACGTTGCTAACCTCGCATCGGAATAGGGTGATATAGTCTTTGAGTGATTCGTCCTTCCACTGGAAAACTATCACTAAGTGGCAAAATAGGGTGAGTTACCTCTTTAATGCCCTATACTGGTTAAGGAATCTTGCTTGGCATTCCTCTCAGCTATGAATGCTACGAGTGAGAACACTCCTGAACTAGGTTCACGGTATCTCTCCAAGAGTGGCAGGAAAGACTCGGCACTTCACCAATGAGCTGGAGCTTTGGAGGTCCATCTAGACATTGAATGCATCTAAAAGGCTATATAGGTCACTGTTCCCATTATACAATGGGATGTTAGGGACCTTAAACCTATGAGGAATGGGTTCTATTTTGATTTCCTTGGTGAATAGCGTCCTTTCCTCATAAGAGTCTTTGCTGCTTTAGGTCGCAGGTCTTTTTTCTAGCCGTTTCACCCTTTGAAGTAGCTCTTCAATGATGGGGTCCTAAGCCTCGAACTGGTGACTAGTGGCCCGTCAGCTCCTTTCATCTTGATGACCACGAGAATGGCAATCTGAAGTTTTACACCTCCGGCTGTTTTCATGCTATGCAAGTGGCGGTTCGTCCTATGCTCATGGCCCGTCTCATTGGAGCTTTCTTCTAGGCCTAAGCTCTCGCACTATTGATCATCTTTTTCATCCTCGTGAACCCTATGAACTTCTAACCTTAGCTATGAGTTTGACAAATGAATGGAACCGGCACGTTGGTGTTGTCCCCTAATAGGTTCTTCATACTGAGGCTTTGGTTGCTGGGGTTCCCCCTCTGGTGCAACAACTCTAACTTGCCTTTGCATGCCCTGGGCCTGTGCCTGGGCCAACACTCTAACCATGTCTACAAGCTCCTTCACAGTATTCTCAAGAGCTTCTTGACACTGGTACTAAGTCCGAGCTTTGTTAACTTCAAGAGTGGCAGGTTAGTGTGGAGTAGGAGGTGTCATGCTCATTATAACACCTGTTGTAGGTGCAGCAGAGTCCCGTTCAGGCTGTGTTTGACCTTCAAGCTAGTCAACAGATGCTTCTGTACTTTTGGTGGCATTTTCTCTTACCATTGTAGGTGAAATGATTTACCAAGGATGAAGAGAATGCAGTAGGGGCCCTTCCTCTAACACCAAAATGTTGACGGTGAAATCTGATCAACAATTATGAATCCAATGTCACCCCAAACTGCAAGCTGAAGAAATGAGCTAATAGAGAAGAAAAAGGAGAAAAAGAGGAAGAACAGCAAACACCAGAAGTTTTTATAGTGGTTCAGCTAAAGCCAATCAGCCCCTACGTCCACGGTGAATTGTATTAGCTTTTTTATGGAGATTTTTCTGTTTAGTTCAACAGAGATACAGCGTTATATTGCTATTTCGGCAAAGTGTCTGCATACAATTTTCTCACTATATCCTTTTATAATGGCCTCCCCCTATTTATAGAAGATAAAAAGGTTTCAAATATAATTTAACTGGCAATCAAAATGACTATTTTCACCGCATCAAGCAATAAATGCTTGGCGTATAGTAATAAATGTTGGACAAATCATCGTTGGACTATTGGGGGCTGATGTGTCAATTTTGGAGGCTGACTTATCAATTGGGAAGATTTACCTTCAGTTGATGACTAGGCTTCCGTACTGGTGCTTAGCTTGCTATCTTAGTGATCAGGACTTGCACTAGACAATCTGTTGACCAAAGAAGTTGATTCCATCACTAACCTTCTATGGAGTGAATCTGTTAAAGGATGATTCAAGTGTTGTGCTCTACTTAGTGAGCTGATGCCTTTCTTAGCGAGCTAGGCTTGCATATCGACCTCACCATGTGTCCTTAGTTCATAGGTAGCGAGCTGGTACCCCGCTAAGTGACCTCTATTGTCAAGCGATTTGGGCCTCCTTTTCAGCTAGGCTTTACTTCTTATTGGGCCTTGGTCAGTCCATTTCAAGTAATCTAGAAAATACTCATAATAGGTTTCATGAATGAAAGGAGAAGGGAGAAGATCTTCTGTAGCTAAAGAGTGCAAAAAGAGAATAACTCTTAAATGCTTCTAGCAAATAGTCTTTTTAAGTCTTCAATCTTCTTTAAGAAAAGATTGGAGACATAAACTTCTCTTAGCAAAGAGAGAAAACTCTTAAATGCCTTTCTAACATAGTATTCTTTATATCTTTCAACCCCTTCAAAAAAAGATTGAAAACATAAACTTTCATAAGCAAAGAAAGAAAACCCTAATACTTTTCCACATAGCAATCTTCACATTTTCAAGAGACAAGATGTAAACTTCTGTAAGTGAAAGAGAAAACTCTCAAGTGCTTTAAGTAGAAGAGGAAATATACACAAAGCTTCTATAGCCAATGAGATAAAATCTCAAGTACTTCCATTAAAGGAATCTTCAAGTCTTGTAGTGAAAAGAGAAAATGCATAAACACAAAGGTGCTAGAAAAAACTACTAGAAAGCCTTCTAAGCGAAAGTCTACCAAGCTTCCAGAAATTAAGTACAAAGCTTTGTTATTTAATAAATCGTGAATAAAAACTTCTATAACTAAAAGTACTTCTAGGCACTAAAGACTTTATGAAATTAAGCACAACAACTTTATTCTTTAATAAATTAAGAATAAAAGCTTCTATAATCAAAAGTACTTCCTTCAAGAAATCAAGTGAAGCTTTCAAAATGTTGGTTTCAAGTCTCCCATTAAAGTAAGAAATCAAGCACAAAGGCTCTCTTCTTCATCAAATCGAAAAGATAACCCAAATTCAAGTTAAAGGAGGAGATCAAGTCCAAAGGCTCTATCTTTAACCAAGTGACAAGTTAATTAAAGGATTACAATATAGAATTCTTATAAATTGATGTATTAAAATTATAATTTATTTATCATATGTTTTATATAATTTAATATATAAAATTTGTGTATTAAATTTGTAGGACTAGAAATATTTCCCATATAAGTAAAGGATGTAAAATTAAAGGTCATAATGCAATGAGGCAATTAAGAATAAGTTAAGAGTAACTAATTAGTCCTTGAAAGATTTGAGGTCTTGCAATTTAGTCCTTAAAAGATTTTGTGACTCAGTTAGATCCTAACATTTCAAAATGTAACTCTCTTAGGTCTTTCTGTCAAGTGGCAAAGAAAAAAATTAACAGACATCCAATATGGCACCATTAATACTTAAATGGTTATTCAAAATTTCAAATTGCCAAACTATGAGACAAAGATAAAGGAAAAAGATTTTTATTTTTAAAAGGTTTTACAAATGAATTTTACATTTACTCCTCAAACGGTTACCTGTGAAAGATAAGACAAGGAATTAAAGGCTTAAAGCAAAGAGAAGAATGGTGCAAAGTGAAGCTTGCTACAACACTGGTGATGGTTTGGCAACAAAGGATCATAGATTTATTCAAAATAGTTCTACAATGTTGATAGAAAGCCATAAAAGACATAATCACAACATTTTCTATGGTTGTGGAAGGAAAACCATTTTTCAGAAAATCTAAAACAACCAAGAACTATGGAAGAATGTTCTATAGGTGTCTAAACTAGCAAAATCTAGATATGTCATATGGATTTTTTGAATGGGAAAATGAAGAAAATGATACTGTAATGCAATCTGCTCTAGATGACCAGTAGAAGGGAAATAAGGAAGAAGAGAAAAAAAAACATTAAAGTTATAACTGATTTAAAAAAATAGCTTCAGATTTGTGAGGAAGAGTTGAAAAAAAAAGTTTGTTTGTTGTAGTTTAGTAGTTTTGTTAACTGGAATCTTGATTAGAAAGTTATTTTAATGACTACTTTATAATAAGTAACTTTATATTTATTCAGTGTTAAATGATGGTTGGATTTGCACTTGAAATAATTCAATGCATAAAGGTGAAGTTGTTTTGAAGTCGTATGCTTAATTTTTAAATCCCAATAAACTATTGTTGAAAAGGATTCTATATGCCTAAAAATTTTGCCTGCTTAATGCTAGAGAAGTTATTGCAGAGGTTTTTGTTTTGAAGTTACATGTTTAAGTTAAACTAATTATGTAATGAATTGCATTTACAAATTAATGTAATGAATTGCAAACAAAAGGGAAATGATTGCAGAATTGTCTACTTAAATCAATCTAAAAACATAAGAAAATGGCACTAAATTTAAGCCTTGCAAGTGAGATAAAAACCTCATGACATTTCATAAATATTTTAGCATGTCGTAATAATAAAGTGTCAAGACCCAAAATAGAAACCTTCAACATTGTTCTGGCTATTATATAACTTAATTAATCCAAGCAACAACCAAAAAGATTACAAATGTTTCAGCCTAAAATAGAAATCATATTTTATAATTTTATAAAACTAATATTCTAGTCAATAGTTGCTTGGCTATCTTGGCTTGGATTAAGTAAAGATGATTCTTGGGTTGACACTAGGTGCTAAAGCCTCTGCCTACTTACTATGATTGCTACCTAAAATGTCTCTCTAGTAACACAAGGTTGGCCCCTCTAGTTGAAAGAGGCTGACCTTAAACCACCAGGCAATTATCTTGGTTTAGTAGCCCTTATAGATACAGAAGACTTTTGTGATGTGAGAAGGTTTCTTAATACAAGAGGTGTCAATAAAGGTCTGAATGGGGGTATAAAGGTTAGTGTTAAGCTAGAAGATGATGGGTCTTGAGTTAGGTTGCTTCATATTAGGAATAGCTCAATACATGTATGAGTTGGAACAACTACCATGCCACTCCTCCATTATTGGGCTTATAACCAATTTTGACAATTAGAATAACCATAACTAATTATTAGGAAAATACTTAGGTTACTAGTTCTACCTATCTGGTTAAAGTTGTTTAGGCTTAGGATTACAGTTGAGATTGAGTTTAGGGTAGAGACTAAGATTGGGCTTGGGACTAGGATGGGCCTTGTATTTGCTGTGATGATGACCCACCTAAATTTGTCTTCCTTCTTGATGTTTGCTTCCTCCTCTTTGATGGCTTCCCCTTGTAAGTCCTCATGTTATGCTCATATTTCTTACACTTAGAGCACTGAAACTCACTATAGGTCCTTTTCCATCTTGTATAGGTTCACTAGCTCATTTTTATCCTTCTTCCTTTACTTCTCAGGCCTTTCAGGTAGCCTTTTAATCAAAGGGGGTTGAACTGGCTCTTTTCCAGTGATAAGCCAATATTGTTGCCCACTTATAGGTTGCATAAAGGATTCATATTCCTTGTGAAAGGTTTCTACAATCGGGTAAAGATGCATAAACTTCTCAAGTTCTAAGGTGCTCCATCCTAGTATTGTTGTGACATGTTTGTAGGGCACTCTTGTTAAGTCCTAAACTCTACAAGAACATGTGAAATTGATTAAGTCAAATGCTACCTTGTGAGGCCTACAAGTAACTTCAAACTTAGCTCTTTCTAGATCTCTAACCCATTTTTTGTTCTAATACTTACTTGCATGCTTAGCCTCATCTAACCTTTCTTATGTCACAAGAGCAAGAGGCCCTTTGTATTTGCTTATACCCTTTTTGTCACCATTTCTCTTTTTCATGATGTATGCCATAATTTCATTAACCATTGTGATTATTGGTTTGCCCTTATATTTTACAATCTTCCTATTAAATTGCTCACATATGTTTTTATAGAGTGCTTGGTTCTTGGTATGTGGATTGAATGCAACTTAAGTCTAGTATTCAGGTTTTAGCTTCTTGAACCAACCCTATGCCTTCTCATTCATCTCTTTCATTTTCTCCATATTTTTGTTGAACTCTGCCATGGTTATTAGCTTGGCACATTTCCATAGATGATTCTTTACTTTTAAATCTTTATATAATTTGCTAAAATTCTTCCATAAGTGTCTAACATAGAATTTACATAGGGTCCCAAGACAAATCTTCTCTAAAGCTAACATCATTCCCAGGACAAATCTCCTCTAAAGTTCTCATCCTTTGCACTGTCATAATCATCACTACTACTCTCTGGCTCATTAGTATCAACCTCTACTTCAGTTTCTTCAGCCATTTCAATGTGTTTAATTTGTGGACCAACATTAGCCTCATTCAATGTGTTCACCTTTATGATATTAGGGTCAAATTCAATAGGATGCTCAAATAAATATCAATTTCATTACTATGCACTACTAATGCATATAACTCATAAACATCACAGTCTTTTTGAAAGGGTCTTTGTCCATGTTCTAAGTCAAATCCTAGAACTAACCATTGCATACTAGAATATCTTTGATACCTATGCTCCTTAAACAGTTGATCAATCATAAGTATAAAAATCTTATCTATGTTTAGATAATCCCAAACATCCACCTCTCCACAAACATATTTAAGGTCAAGTGCATGTACAAAGTATCCTCCATGATGAAACACAAGAATGTGTCCCTCATTATCCACATTGCATTTATAAATAAGCTTCTTAGATTTTAAACAAATGAACAAACAACAAATGGTTTTCCCAAACTTTAAAGTTATCAAAAATCAAACAAAAACAAACATTTGCCTTACATTATTACATTCCCATCCCTAACTTACAATATATTAAAAACCCCAACATTATAACTAAAATAACACAAATTAACAAAGCATCACACAAATTAGCATCATAACAATTATAATAAATTTTAATTTAATTATTTTAATCAAATTCTAAATAAAAAGCACACATCATAAATGGTCAACTCTTCAACAAACAAAGCACATGCAAAAACAAAAAAAAAATACAATATAATAAAAGGATTTATAGTATTTGAGACCTCCAATTTTGTCATGGTCCTTCACCTTCGAAAAACATCTTCTTAGCTAAATATGTCATTCTTTCTTAAGAAATATCTCCAAAATAATGAGATATATCTTCAAAATAATGTGAAAAATATCTTCAAAATTAAAAAAAAAAAAAGAAAAGAAAGAGGATTTTAGAAACTGGATATGGCCAATATTAAAGGATTTGTTGTTAGCTTAAAGATAAGCCTATTATTTTTTAATAATTGAAAAAAATTTGGATATCTCAATGATAGGCCAAAAATCATTATATAATACAAGGATTAGGTCCCCAATGCTGTTAAGACTCTATACAGAAAGAATCACCATCATTCTGAAGAGATAACAAAGCATTAGAAGCTCTTAAACTTGCTAAAACGTGGTGCACAAAATCATCAAAATTTTCTTTGCTTCAGGCGTCAATGGCTGGAGGTAACCCGCTCCACTCTACTTTATTATAGTTTGTTTATGTTCATTAAACATTCAAGTATTGCTTCCATGTGATATCAGAACCTGTCTATGCCTCTGCTTTGACATAATGAATTCTAAAAAAATTTTCTTCGAAAATATTTGTTAATGTTAAAATTTTGGTTTTACTTGAAAACTTAATTTTCCTTGAGTTTTATATTGTGAAATCATTGATTTTAGAGGTTTCTAATATTTTTGTAAATGAAAATGATGAATTGGAAGTTGAAGATCGTCTGGATTGGCTGGGTTCGAATTCGGGTCCCGTCAGATTCTATTTCAAGTTATGAGGACCCAAACAAAGGTTGAAGATAACCGCGACGACACGTAATTCATTCGAATAAGTGAAACGACGTGTTGTTTAAGGTATAGTTAAAGGTTACCGTTTAAGGATCAATACAGCACCGTTTTATTAAAAACTTAAACGATGTGTCATTTTCAGCCTTTAAAAAAATTTCTATTTTTCTAGAATTTTTTTATTTTGGGTATTTTTGAGAAAAATTTTCATAAATTTTATTTTTATGAATAATTTCATTATTTGGTTTTTTAAAATATATATATATAATTTACTATAATATTCATAAATTTTGTTTTATTATAAATATTGTAATTTCGTAGAGAAATTAATTTAGAAAAATTATGTGCTTTAATTATTTATTTTGTATGTATAATTTTTGGATATGTTATGCATAATTTGGT
>JANHAO010026377.1:0-11103 GCA_026873985.1 Saraca asoca | reverse complement strand
AATCACTTAAAATGGGAATGCCTACCATTCAAGAGCTCTATGGAAACTTGGAAGAACATGAGCTTGAGCTAAAAAGATACAAAAATAATGGTGATGATAAAAAGAAGAGAACCTTAGCACTATAAACTACAAATACATTTGATGATGAAGAAGATGAGTTAGATAGTGATGAAGATGCAGATGAAAAAGATCACATAGCCCTTTTAAGCAAAAACCTACAGAGAATGCTCAAGGAAAATAAAAACAAAGAAAAGAGAAAAGCTAGGTCATAAAGAAGATAAAAAAATGGGAATGATTAAGGAAATCCTTCTAACAGTAATTTAACATGCTTTGAATGTAAAAAACTAGAACATATCAAATAGGACTGCCCTGTATTTCTAAAGAAACAGCTAGAAAATGAAAGGAAGAAAAGGAAGCAATGCTTCAAGAGAGGCAACTTAGCCATTTGGGAAGATGAACAAGTTGATTCTAAAGAAGAAGAAGAAGAAGAAACAGAGGAAGAGGCATTACTCTGCCTTATGGCTCAAGATGATGAAGACAATGAGATATTTGAGATTCAATCTTTCTTTTAGTCTAGTGATGATGAGGTTGATAATGAAATTAATGAGTTATGCATTGAAATTTTTTAATCATTATGATAAGCTAAGAAAGAGTTACAGCATGCAAAAATTGAAAATGAAATCTTACTCGAGAAAATTAGTCAAATTGAAAAAGAAAATAGTTATTTATATGTTTTAGTTGAAAATTTGTTAAGTGAAAGTAAAGTCTATGATCAATGTGAAATCCATAGATCTAAAATAAATACATTGACCAAAGTTTTACAAGGTTTTACTAACAGTAAGATGAGACTCAACCACATGTTGCAGAATCAAAAAGTTTTTCAAAATAAGAAGGGATTAGGCTATCAATAACAAAAGATAAATAGGAAGTTTGGTTAGCTAACCTATTTTTATTGTAATCAAAGAGGACATCATATTAGATATTATCCACATAGAAATGGAATTTATGTTTTGAAACTAAATGAGAAATTAATTTAGTTATCTTAAGCATTTACCTCTAGAGAAAATCATGTTGTGTTTACTAATAAGGGCCCGTTTGGGTAAACAACTTAAATAAGCACTTATGTCATAAGAGCCTTTTAGATGAGAGCTCATGTCATAAGTGGTTAATTCAATAAACTTATTTGTGTTTGGATGCATACTTTGAAAAGCACTTATGCAGTATTTTAAGGTGTTTGGATGCATTAATACACAAGCACTTATAATAGCTGAAATTACTGAAAAGACCATCATAAGCACTTATAAAATTCAAGTGTTTAGATAAATAAGCACTTGTCATAATTTTGAAAAAATTAAAAAACTAAGAATAAAAGCTAAAGAACTAAAAATTAAATATTAACATTATATATATCATGAAACCATGATTAAAAATTAAAAAAAAGTAAAGATTCACCATGTATAATGAAAAAATTTATCAGTTACCGTTCACATATAATCTCTAGTATATAAAATAGCTAATGATTGCATAATTTTTAAAGTACTATAAAAATATGAAATTAAAGCTAGATAGTTGTGGGTATCTGGTTTCTAATATTGTCTCTTACTCACTCCATTTGCCTAATACTTTCTTGATTTGGTTCCTCCTGTGTGACATCTTCAGGTATATGTTCATCTACCTCAACATCGTAGTCTAATTCAATATTCTCATTAAATAACAGAAATTCTTCATCACCTATATCACGCCTTCTTATGAAATTGTGCAAAGCCATACAAGCAGCAATAATGTGAGTAGATTCTCACATTCTCTTCGTACATTATATGTAGTTTAGGTCTCGATTCGATAAGTTGATAAAATAAGATGGATAAAATATTTATTTGATAGATATCATAAAAAAAATATTTATTTATTTTTAAATATCATCCATTAAATAATGAAAATTTTGTTCTATTATTTATGAATTGATTTTTTTTTCTTTTTATCATGGATGTGCATCAATCAAGTAGGACCAGTTTTAAACTCCATTTGCCTCCAATCAATTTTACCTGACAACCCAAATAGGCCAACCGAAGCCAAACAGCCTGGGTAGTGGACCCCAAACAAATCGCATTAGACGATTTATAACGGATTGTGACAGTTTCAATCGATTTGAAACTTCCAATTTTTATTTTTATTTTTTTACAAAATTTCAGGTCCAGTAAGAAACATTATTATAGAAGTAGAAAAGTTGAAGCAGCCAAGAAATTAGTAAGAAAAAGTTTAAGTAATCCAGCAAACTAACAATTCAACAAGTATAAATTCACAATTGGTGATTGGAAATCAAAGAAAGTAAACCCAAAAACTAGAAAACTAAATAAATTTGTGTCCCAAAATTCTTACCTTTTTAATCCACTTATACTTGGTGTCTCTCTTCTCTGAATGTTAAGGATGAAGGATTGAATGCACCAAATGATTTCTTGATGACAGATTTGTCGATGAACAGTAAATTGGTGGGACAATCACTTCAACAACTGTAGAGATGAATGTTGATGTAGGGGTGTTAAACAGTCCTAAGGCTCGCGGGCTAGAGAGGACTAGACATGTTAAAGTTAAGCCCATTTGAAAATGGGCCTAAACAGGCCAAGTCCAGTAGACTACAGTACAAGTAGACTAAATCCACATGAATACAGACCGGTTCATAGGCTTAGACAGGCCAGGACTAAATTGAAAACTTTGTAAGGATGAAATTGAAAAGTTTTTGTTCGAGTGAGTTTTTCTAAAAGGCGATGAGAAGTTTGCGGGTTAAAACATAATTTTCTCCATTTCCTATACAAAACTGGCTAGCCCACGGGTCAATCTGATCCATAGGTAGGCCAGACTGGATTGATAATCCACGGGCCCATTTTGATGCGGGCCTAAATGGGCTTAGGCCTAATCTGACCCGACTCGCCCGTTTAACACGCCTATGTTATGAGAGAAGAGCACGGAAGAGTCTGATGTTCTCCTCACAGTATCACACGAGCAAAAGAGCAAACAAGCCCTAGAAAAAATGAAGGATATTTGATAGGAATTTTCACAGTTGTAGAATGATAGTTTTGTCCATAAAACGCCAGTCATATGACTTTCATATAAGCTTTTTTTGATAAGCTTCTCCATGAAGCTTATTGAAATAAGCTAAAATCGACTTATAGAAGGGTCATAAGCTATTTTCATAAGCTTAAACAAACACCTAACATTTTTTATCCAAAGCACTTATGTGATAAGATAAGCTCAAATAAGCTGTAGATAAGCTCTTCCAAACGTACCCTAAGTCTAGACCCAAGATTAAATGGATACTAGAAATGCAAGTATAATTTCTATTTTGTAGGTTTGTGAGAGACAAAAAAGGCAACCTATTATTCTTCGACAGTGGCCACTCACGCCACTTGACTGGGAACAAAGACAAATTCATAGCTCTCACACCAATTACTGGAGGCAAAGTAACATTTGGGAATAATGCTAAAGGGAAGGGAATAGGTATAGGTAATGTTGGTAAGTTAACCAATTGTTATATTGTTGATGTCTTACTATTTGAAGGCCTAAGGTATAACTTGTTGGGCATTAGTCAATTTTGTGATAAAGGAAATCAAGTAGTTTTCAATTCAAACAAATGTTTGATTATGAATGACAATGATAAACAAGTTAAGCTTGTAGGAAGTAGAATCAACAACATTTACATGATCAATTTGAATTTTGAATAAAACTTGGACTCTTTATGTTTGGTTAGTTTTAATGAAGATTCATGGATTTGGCATAAACATCTTGCACATGTTAGCATGGATCTTATTGAAAAATTTTCTAAGAAAGATCTAGTGCTGGTTTTGCCAAAATTAAATTACATCAAAGATAAAATTTGTAATGCATGTCAAAAATGGAAACTAGTAAAATCTTCTTTTAAATCAAAGAATATTGTTTCAACTGCAAAACCTTTGGATCTTCTTCATATGAATCTGATTGGTTCATCTAGAATTAGAAGTCATGGAGGAAACTTTTATGCCTTAGTGATTATAGATGACTACTCAAGATTCACATGGACCCTATTTTTATCTCATAAAAATCATACATTTGAAGCCTTTAAAAAGCTGGCAAATGTCATCCAAAATCAAAAAGGGTACTCCACTATTAGCATAAGAAGTGATCATGGAGGTGAGTTTGAAAATAAAGATTTTACTGGCTTTGGTGAGATGAATGGTATAAAACATAACTTCTTAGTACCTAAAACCTCTTAACAAAATGGTGTAGTTGAGTAAAAAAAAAAATAGATGCTTAGAAAAAACATGGCTAGAACCATTTTAAATGAAAGCCCCCTTCCTAAATCTTTCTGGGCTTATGCAGTAAATATTGCATGTTATGTGATAAATAGAGTTTTAATCAGACCTATTTTAAATAACACCTCTGTGAACTCTATTTTGGAAGGAAATCAAATGTATCTCATTTTCATGTCTTTGGATGTAAATATTTTGTTCATAATAATGGCAAAGATAATTTAGACAAGTTTGATGCTAAATTTGATGATGCCATATTCATTGGTTATTCTTCATCTAGCAAAGCCTTTCATGTCTTCAACAAAAGGACTTTAAAGATTGAGGAATCAATTCATGTCATCTTTGATGAGTTTACTTTGAGTGCTAACAAGTTTAGAGAAGAGGATGATCAAGAAAAATGGTTACTCTCTTACTTAAATTCAAAATAGCAAGAAGATGAATCAAAGATAAATGGTGCAATTCCAAAAGAGGATGAAGATGACACTGTCATATTTGACATCTCAAAACCCTACACACCTCAAAAGCAATGGAAATTTATGGAAATCCATCCAAAAAATCATATTATTGGAGAAGCTACAAAAAGGGTAACTCATAGCAACTTGAAAAATCTATGCAATCGCTTCGCCCTTGTATCTCAGTTTGAACCTATAAACATAAAAAAAGCCTTAATGACTGATAGTTGGGTATTGGCAATGCATGACAAGTAAAATCAATTTAAAAGAAATGGAGTTTGGACTTTTGTGCCAAAACCAAACAATCATACCATCATAGGTACACGTTGGGGTTTTAGGAACAAATTAGATGAAAATGGACTAATTATTAGAAATAAAGCTCATTTGATTGCAAAAAGCTACAATCAAGAAGAAGGCATTGATTATGATGAAACTTTTGCACCTGTTGTTAGATTAGAAGTCATAAGAATGTTATTAGCATATTCTTGTTCAAGAAATTTTAAACTATATCAAATGGATGTGAAAAGTACATTTTTAAATAGATATATTTTGGAGGAAATATATGTTCAACAACCCCCTAGGCTTGAAAATTATTTCTATCCAAATCATGTCTATAAACTACAAAAGCCTTATATGGCCTTAAACAAGCTCCTATAGCTTAGTATGAAAGACTCGGCAAATTTTTACTTCAAAAAAGTTTAAGAAGAGGCAAAGTAGATACTACACTTTTCATAAGAGAAAAAGGAAAAGTCATATTGCTTGTTCAAATATATGTTAATGATACTATCTTTAGCTCCACTAATGACTCCTTATGTAGAGGATTCTCTAAGCTGATGCTGAGTGAATTTGAGATGTCATGATGGGTAAATTGACTTTTTCCTTGGATTAGAAATCAAATAATGCACCAATGGCATTTTTGTAAGTCAAACCAAATATATAGTGGATCCACTCAAAAGGTTCAATTTTGACAACTGCAAACCAATTGGTAATCCAATGAGTCCATAATTCAAATTGGATTTTGATTTAAATGGTAAAATGTTGATGTTACATTGTTTAGTGGCATGGTAGGAAGCTTATTATATTTGATAGTAAGTAGACCTGATATAATTTTAAGTGTATGTCTTTGTGCAAGATATTAATTGGAACTTAGAGAATCCCATCCTTCAACAATCAAAAGAATTTTTTGATATCTTACAGGGACTAAACACTTAGGATTATGGTATCTTAAATCTAACACTTGCAATCTTATAGGCTACTTCAATGCGAATTACGTAGGAAGTAGAATAGACAAAAAAAGTACTAGTGGAGCATGTCAATTTGTTGGTCACTTACTAGTTTCTTGGTCTTGTAAGAAACAAAATTTTATTGCACTTTCTACTAAAGAAGTAGAATATTGCCACTGGAAGTTATTGTGCTCAAATGCTTTAGATAAAGCAACAACTATCAAATTATGGCTTAAAATTTGATCAAATTCCTATAATGTGTGATAACACAAGTGTTATTAATCTTACTAAGAATCCTATCATGCACTCAAAAACAAAACATATTCAGATTAGACAGCATTTTCTTAGAGATCATGTTCAAAGATGTGATATTTCAATTGAATTTATATCAACTGATTTCCAACTAACAAATATTTTCACAAAACCACTAAATGAAAAATGGTTTGTGTTTATTCAAAGAGAACTTGGAATGTTAAAACCCTTAGAAAATGATCTTACTTAGCCAATCTTTAATATTTTGATATTTTTAATTTTTACACTTGATTATATGTTTACTAAGCAATTTCCAACTTAGGCATCATCAGAGATTCCCTTAAGTTTGTTTCACAGGTACTTGATATGAAATTTGAGGCATAAATAGTGTTAAATTGATCACTATTGGCAAATATATTATTTGTTAACAATTTTGGAATAAAACTGCATGAAAACTGATTTTAAGGTTCTCTGAATCAAGTCTTGAGTCAATTTGAATTTTTCCAGGATTTTTTTGAGCTTCTAAATCCATTTGAGAATTGATTCACAACTAAAAGGTTACACTGTGAATAGAATAATAAACCGATTCACAAAATTTTTAATCTTTTTCGAAGATCTCAAATTTTGAAAACTTCTTTATCAATCTGAATAAATTGATTCCTAAATCAATTCAATCTTGACTAAATTGATTTATTCCTGATCAAATCCATTCATCAAATTTTCAATCCTTCGGCAAATGTTCAAAATATTTGAAAATTTTTAGTCAGCTAAATGAATTGATTCTAGAATTGATTCAAAACCTAATGTATAGATACATAAATTGATTCATGCAACAACTCTTAAATAACTTTTCAGCACAAATTTCTTAACAAATTAGAAGAATCATTACCTCAGCGTGAGCATAAATTTCTAATAATATTGATATTATGGATTGTTTTTTGATATTTTGTTCTATCTTGATTATGATTTCTAATTTTATAATTTTTTTTTACTTCACTCTTTGATGATGTACTATTTTTTTTTATGTGCCAAAAGGGAGAGTAAAAGATGAATGAGTAAAGGATGAGTAAAAATATTGATTTTAATTTTGACACACTCATTTAAAATTGATTTTTTTTATCCTCATTTTAAATTATTTGTCAGCATAAAAAAAGGAGAGATTGTTAGCCTTGCTATCATGATTTCTTTAATTTTGATGTTGAAAAACAATTTTGATTAATATCACAATCAAACTATATGTTTTAGTGTTGGTTGATAAAAATAATTTTGATTAATATCACAATATAACTATATGTTTTAGTGTTTGTTGATTTTGTAGGTTCAAAGTTGATCAAGTGATATTCAAGATATTGACATTAGATATAGTATTTTTATTGATTTTATTAGAATATTTTGTAAGTGTGTTCTATAATTCATTTTGATCTAATTAATCAAGCTTCTTAAATTAGTTAAATTGAGATAGAAATGAATCATTTGAAATGAGATTAAAATCAAAGTTTTCAAAGACACGTTCACGAGTGAAAATTTATCAAAACTATTTTTCACTATGTGAATCGATTCGTGAATTGATTCATACAGAAAATCTTATAAATCGATGAGGTAATCAATTCATGAAAATTTATTTTGAAAGTTGTTTCTATGAAGGTTAGAAACCTTTAAGAATTGATTAGGTAATCGATTCATGCCTTCTTTACATTATAGTGTGAATCAATTCATGCATCAATTCAGTCATGAAGCTCTTGATGATTTTCATAGACAAATCAATTCATAAGTTAGTAATCGCTCTGACTAGATTCTTGAATCAATTCAGAGTTTGAAAGTTAATTACTTTTCAAATGTCAATTGCCACATTATAAATAGAAGTCAGCTTCATTTCAAAGACAATCTTTTGCAAATGAACAAGTGCGAAAACCTAAGAGAAACAAGAGCTTAAACAGATTTACATCTATCTCATTTTATTTCATCAATCAAAGCTAATCTTGGATCAAATTGGAGAAGAATACAACATAGATCATTAATATTAACATCTTAATTCAGAGTATTGTATTTCTATTTTAATTCTTCTTTTCAGTTTTAGATTTCTAGGTTGATAGAAATTTGAGACACAAAGGGAAAGGTTGATCTTCCCTTTTCATCTTTTTTAATTGTGAGGTTGATTATAATTAGTTGAAGGTGTAATGTGTTTTGTATTTGTATTGGTTAGCAAGAGCCCAATTAAGTCTTATATGTAAACTAATTTGTAAAAGCCTAGTTAAATCTTGTGGTTAAGGGATAAAAGACGGACCATCTAGTTGGGGATTTGGTCTAGTGGATGTACACTTCAATTGAAGTGGAACCACTTTAAAAATCTTTGTGTTCTTTGCTTTACTACATTTAATTTTTTGCTACACATTTATTCTATTTTAACTGATTTACAATTCTGCATTACATCTAAATTAGTGACTACATTGGAATTTTTGTTATCCAATAAATATACTCTAATAAATCTTATAAACTTCCAAAGAAGTTCTAAAGTCTTCCATTGTAAACTACAATCCAAATCAAAAGATCATCTGTTTTAAGGGACAAACAATAATTTCATACTCTTACAATTTCATAATTCAAATTATTATAAAAAATGGATATAGAACCCAGTTTTGTTCTCTAAATTTCATTTATAGAGAATGAAGTTATATTTAACTATTTGGGATATTAAACTTTAAATATATATTTAATATTAAGCAAAAATAATTTTATTTTTCTAAATGGTAGTAATTTTTTTAAAGAAAATAAACCAATTCAACTATATAAATCGTGACTAGTTCTCACAATTTGATTGTTTTGTTATCGGTTCACCAGTTTTCTAATCAATTTTCTCTATACCTGTTTTAAAGGTGAACCGATCAACTAGACATGATCGGTTCACCATTTTTTCAATGAAGCAAAATTGGTCTAGTCCAATTTTTTAATCATTGATTTAAGGTGTTGTTCTGTGGCAAAAAACATATAGGAAACTAGAACAATAATAACTTGTTCAAATGAGACATAAGAGTAGAGAAACAATTCACTAGAACAAAATTTCTTTGTTCAATAATTAATAATACATGAAAAATAATAAAATAAATTGAAGAAAAGATAAGAGATTTTGCATATAGAATAACTCTGACATGTTGTCACTTTCTTTAAAGTAATTTGTACCATCCACGAGAGTTCGCATTGTTTGCCAATACTACTCAACTAGTGTAGTGGTCATTGACATGTTGCCTTTGAATACAACAGTCACAACCATATATTGTTTAGTCTTCCAATTCTTATATAGAATTGAAGATAGATTTTCACACACCTACACCTTTTTACCTCTACCCAAAATAACAAGCACTGTTTGTACATTTTTTTTTCCTCCTAAATTTGTCTTAGATATTTCTTCTACACTTCAAATAGTAAGAGTTCACATATCTCTCATGGATGCTCTCTATTACTTCTTGTACCAGATCATCACATACGAACATATATATTGCACAAGCTGAAAGATTAAAGCTGATAATTAATATACAATTAACGCAATCTCATTCACTAATCATTAAGTCATTTGGCCATTTTACTTAAAAGACACCATTTTTGTTTCTTATTGGTCTTCAACATGTTTTCAAAATTCAAAAACATTTATTGGGTTTTCTTTAGAAAGCAATTTAAGGTAATGATTATTTTAATGCTTAAAAAAATCAATTAGCTATTAAATATGAAAATTATCATTTAAATATTATTCTATATTTCAAACTCAAAAACTTTTTAATCATTGTAACTGTTCAAATTATGATGGTTTTTCTTTTCATTATAAGAGCAAATAAAAAATCATTGAAATCAATCAAAAATTTATTAATTTTATTATTTTATAAAAATTTATAAAAATTTATAAATTTTATTATTTTATAAAAATTTTGATTTTCAAGTTTTTAAATTCCAATCGCTTCAAAATTTAAGGAGATATTTTACATTTTTATAAAAAATTACAAGATATTTTAATTATGAAACCTTTTTTTAATATTGGAGTCGTGGAGTACATAAATGATTTCATTCAACATTTTTCCTGAGTACACCACTGTTAACTTCCTCAGGATTTGTCTTTATAATTGCTATTTGTCTAGACATATGAATTTGGTGAAGGAGTAATATCCAATATGAAATGTTATGAATCCAAGCTGCTTATAGCCTTGGAGTTCTAAGAGCACTAACCCCAATTCTGTTACAAAAGTGAATTGAGTCCTTCCGCGTGTTTAATTATACTTTCAAATTATGAATATTGCAGTCCTTTTTATAATCACAATTTTTTACAATTTTATTTTATAATAATCATATTTTTTATATTTATCCGTAATATTGTTAATTAACAACACAACGACAATGTAACGAGAATCACAACAATAGCCGTACTTTAAAGGTATATCCTTAATACTCCATATGGAACACAATAATTGATCCTGTAAATTTGAGAAAGAGGAGCCTGTTCATTCTCTTTGCTTGTGTATATACAGTAAAAACATGTTTTGGGGCTTTTTCCCACTTCAGAATTTTGGGTTTGAATATAGGATAGTGCGTGTGTGTTAAGTGATTTACCACTTCTATTGCTAAAAAAAAAAAAAATAAATAAAACAGTGAGGACATATAGCAGCCATATATAGCAGCAAATTTGAAGAAAGGTAAAGAACCATTTGAATGTATATTGTGCAAAACACACCAGAGTAGGCTTCGGAATGCTTCATTGTGCTTGGAAAAGATTTGTGTAAAATGAGAGATGATAGAAAAGGTTTGGTCTACTCTGAAATGAGTAAATGTTTTGATCTTTTCGTAGACTTTGGCTAAGCATCATTATCATTGTATTTGATATTCCCTCCAATCATAACATAACATAAGAGCAGT
>JANHAO010026376.1:0-11104 GCA_026873985.1 Saraca asoca | reverse complement strand
CTGAAGAAACCCAATGGGGTCAAACTGGGGGAGATCACATTGCCTAGGCTTCCACCTCCACTTGACGATTTCTCTGACATTCGATGTATTGCTGGAAATGCAATTCCAGCCCTTCAATATCTCTTTGCAGGTGTTGTCGTATCTAGACGTTCTCGCATTCTGATCATAGATCCACGTTCCATCTGAGTAGTCGCAGAATGAAGCTTGGACTTTGTGTCGGGATCCCTCACGCTAGCTGAATTCGAAGCTCTGAACGGATTCGGGGTTTTTCTGAACTGAGAGAGAAGAACGAAGATTGAAGTGAAGTAGAGTAAAGAGAGAAATGGAAGGAGAGGGACTTTCTTTGCGTAGATGCTTGTGTCTCCTGGAGCCATGGCGGACAGCCGAGTGTCAGGACCGACGCACTGTGTGACTGTGTCTATAGCGATAATAGCAACTGAACATAACTGTATTTCTATTCTGGAGGGAGGGGAAGAAAAAGAAGAATCTATTACTCAAAGTCGGTTTATTTAATTAAAATTTTTATTACAAATTAACTAATTATTCGAGTTGAAACTTTTAATTAAATAAATAAAAACGATTTTGAAATTTTAATTCGATCCTTTATTAACCCTACCCTAAGTAAATTGATAAACAGATCAAATGCAAAAATTTCAAAGAACAGATTCTATATATGTAAATTGCATCATGTATTGCATGCTGTCCTCTAGAATTATGGCAAATGATGTTACCTCACTGTATTTTTTATGAAATCAGCGCCATTTGTATTATACTGGTGGATTTATTACTTATCCTCAATCCGATTACCAGTGTGGCAAATGGATGGTTTCAAAGTATTTAAATTTAATTATTAATGAATGAATTAATAATATTTTAATTAAAATTTTATATAAGTTATAAATTATCCTATAATTTATATATAAAAAATGAGATTTATATTCATTCATTTATTTAATATTGATTTTTTATATTATTTTATTTTATTATTTTTTATCTTTATAATTATATTTTTTTTATTCTTAAAAAATAATTTTTTCCTATTAAAATTTTAAATTATAATTTAACTTTATCTAAAAAAATAATTTTTTATTACTAAAATTTTAAAAATATTTTATCTGTACTATAAAATTAAAAGGATCAATAAATTAATAAAATGATAACTAATATTTAAATAAAAAATTTAAGACTAAATATATCACATAAAGTAATCTTAATTGATTCTTGCAAAATTTTTAATTATAAGTATCTTTACAAAAATTAAAATGTTAAACATATCATCTTTTTTATCCTACAAAAGATATTAAATAGATCATAATTTTTATTCTATTAAAATATTAAAAATAAATAAATATATATATATATAAGTTAATCTAGTATCACCCTTATTTAACAGGATGAATGATGACCTACCCCACATTTATCTAAAAGTTAATATAGGTAAATATGAATTAATCATAACAAAAATAAATAAATAAATATAGATCATAAGTAGCAAGTTGTGACTATATTAATATTTAAGAGTTTCTTATTTTATCTTTATTTTTTATTTAATTTAATATAATATTTCTATTTAAAAGATATTTATTTCAAGTTTTAAATAATAAATTAAATTAGATGGATAATGAATATTCATAAATATATCTTTAATTATCTTTTCATTAAATAGATTAATATTTCATCTATCCATTTAAGTTGCTAAACATCATAGATGAATGAGAATTATTCCAAAGATTGATAAATTTATAAATATCTATCTATTTTAACACCCCTAATGTTAATACATGTAAATCCAATAAAGCTCACTCCGTTTTCTTATTGGCATTCGTCAACGAGATTTCGATGCAAACATGGATACACGGAGTCATTGACCAGTGTCTAAGATTTGAAACATCACAAGCTTTGGATCTGCCCATCAAGCATCCAGCATTTGACAAACTCAACAGTGAACAAATCACAAGGGCATATAGTCATGTAAATTAAACAAATTTCATAATCACTTGAAATAAGAACTATAAGAAAAAGAGTAATTTACAGTGGCTAAAACATCTATCATCACCGAAACCCAAATCAAACAAATACAAAATGGCATTAGCCAATCAAATTAAACCCACAATGGAAGTAAGATTCATAACTTAATCTGATGTTTTGGAATAATTGGAAGGTGGAATGTAAAACTTTATAATTCCACAATTAATGTGGATTTTATCATTTGGTGCTGAAGATGCTAATAGACTTAATTTCCACCCATGAAGTTCTCCGGTGAAACATTTGGCAGCATCCTAGATATCACGGATATGACTTGAGGTGAAAAACTTGGCAAGCCGGCTGGAAAGACCTCTTGGTTGAAGCCTGTTGAAACTTCTTACCTGCAGCTTCATTTTCTTCTAAACTAGTCTGGACGAAGAACCTTATCCACCAAGAAGAGCTGCGCAATTTGGCCTTCAGAAAAAGAGAATCTGATTAAAACATTGTTATTTAACAGTCAAGCCTACGAAAATTTCTCGACAGAAGCTAAGATGATTTAAAACAAGGCTAACAGCAGGTAAAATCCAAAAAAGAGATGATGCTGAATAATAAGATTCGATTAAACTGAAACAGTGTGTCCAGGAAACTATGTTAAGAAGAAAGATCCACATACTCCTCCCATTTTCCTTATGCAAGTGCTCATGTGATTTGATTGATAGTTCTAAATTGATAATTTTCAAAATTTTGATGCACTTATAACGCAGCTCTGTCAACCAAATACAATATAATAAGCTCTTATGCATTTCTTTAATCAAGGAAGTAGAAGTCATCATTGTCAAAATAAAACTGACAAATTTACAACCAACTTGAGGGTGATAAGTCAGGGTCTTTCTACCATCCAAGCTGCATGTCGCCATAAATAAAAGCATAATATAACAAAATGTGTTGAAATATTGTAAACAAGAGTAACTCACTGGACGACCAAATTTGGCCACTTCCCCGCCTCTGGCTCTTTCATGACCTGGATAACCTATGCATGTAAATAACAAATGAGGAAAAAGACAGCAAAAGTGAATCGAAACTTCATATGCTATCACATGGAACATGAGTTGTTGAGAGAGAGAACTAATTGCTTAAAAAAATAGAGAAATAGAAGGCAATAAGAGACAACAGACACAGCAACCCTGTGATACAATGACAAAACCTAAAGCTTCACAAAGAGATGTACCAGCAAAGACAACAACACCATCAGCCGATACCCTTGCCAACTCTGGCAGGGTTTTATTTAGGTATCTTGGAGATAAGTAGTCCAATGCATCTGATACAATGACAAGAGAAAATGATTTTGCACGATAGGGTAGAGGAAACTTTATGTCTGCTACTCGCACAATGCTTTTGCGCACAAGACTCTTGCAGTTTGGATCAACATCATCTAACTCATATGGTTCTACTCCCCAGGCCTCAGTATCATCTTCCTTTAAGAAACTAGATACTACAGAACAAGTGTCGGGGCCAACATGCAGAACCTTATGCATGCTATCTCCATATGCTTTCTTCAAGATGGGCAATGCTCGTATAACTTCTGATGTGCATGACACCCTACCTGCACATATACAGTTATACACTAGAGATGTTTACACAGCCAACAGGATTCCATTTCTCACATTTAGAAACAAGAAAGTTTACACTTGATCACATCAAATTCACTTTCTGATTCACCTTCATTTTCACTTCTCAAAAATATAATTCATTATTGAACATTTCTACCTTGTAAAAAAAAAAATACTTTGGCTTCAAAATAATAATTGACTATGTTATCCTGTATCAACATCATATGGTATAAAATTTACCTCCAAGTTTGCTTATACCCCTGAAATCACTGTTGGCTCCACCTTCCATGTGAAAAAACAAAATGAGCAAAAGATCAGTACCATTGAAATGCAAAAGTAAAAAGTATTAATGATACATAATATGCTCATCCTCAGTTCATGTGGTGATCTTTGCCACATAATTTTCCCTCTTCCTATATAGTTATTTCCTGGGCAAGCAGACAATTAGATAAGGATGGAATGATGAAAGAATGATGTAGCATCTACAAGGCTAGTACAAATGTACACATAATATGCTTCAGCATATGTCTTTGTGCTTGGTTTCATTTGTATCACAACCAACAATTAGAACCTTTAAAGCATTTGATGAGGTGATAGAGGACTTGGCAGGGTTCTCTTGATATGAGGCAGGCACTAATTTACCAAATTTGGTGGATACGATTGCACGAGAGAAATAGCATATTGAGCGAAGCAAGAAAATTGAGCTAAGCTCAAAGAGTATTTTTGTTAATGCCTTCCACTTGGAGTACTGGACTATTGTTCATCAGGATTACAGGGAAAGTTTCTCTAGGGGATTATGGTTGCTATTTATATTTCATTTTATACCTCATTTATCTGCATGTGTGTTGAGGATTAAAGTTGCATACACTGCAGTATTTTGGTGGTTCCAGTAAGCTTCACCCAAAAAGGAAGATGGAGAAAACTCAAGCTTTATAAGATTGGTTCTCAAGTCTCAGGATTACTGTGTTTATTGGCCTTCTAAGCTTAGGGTTGGAAGGTCTACACCATTCCTTCTTTTACTTTTTTGTAAAAAGATCACCTTTCTTTTCACGAGGATTATAGTTAACAAAGTGTTTAGTATTTACGAACCTGAATTGCTGTAACAATAACCAATGAGAAGGATTGCGCCCTGAAATATGCAAATATCAGTTGAATAAGTATACAATTAGTAAGCTGTGCTAAATAAACCAGATCAATTATGTCAAGATAATGATACAAAGATTTTTTAAAGGGAGGGGAAAAATGTGAACTATCTGGTTCAACTATAGAGTATAGAAGGTGGCTTCAGACAGCTGTCAATTTTTAGCTATTCTGAAACCACTTCTTCAGATATATTGATCAGATATCTATATATCATAAACTTTGAAGCCAAACCCCTTGGGTTGGCTCAATTTATTGTCTTCTACCACCCATATTTTCCTTTTGAATTAACAATGGTCACAAGGGGTCAAGCTATCTGTAAGTACAATTAGAAGCCCTCGAAGAGGCTAGTGTCATGCCTAGCCATGGAATGAACCAACCTATTCCGCTACTAAACTTTATTCCACCCAAAAAAAAAAAAAAAATTGAAGCCAAAAATGTAATAATGTTATAAACCATCTTTTAACTCCAAAAATGCTGGCATTAAACAAGCCCATAGAACATTGCATATTAAACCTAAGGATGCCCGGTGCTCTTTGCACAGACTACAGAGATACACCTTATGCCAAAAACAGAATTGCAATGAGGAGTACCACAACAACGAGTCCAATGGATAGTAACGGCGAGCTGCGAGATTTAGACTGAATAGAGCCCACGGATGATAAGCTTCCACCATCAATTAAGCGACGTGTAGAATTCACCGGCCTCCTTGACATGATAATGCCGATGAGTCTCTCAAACCTAGCACAGGTTTTACAAATAAAGACGACAAAAAAAAAAAAGAAAGTTTCGAACTTTAGATAATATTATCGTATAAATTCCACGAGTGAAACTAGGTAATCTTTAAAATGAAAAATTATCATCTGGGTAAGTACAAATGTTCACCTTTTAGGAAATCAGATACCGCAGATCTCTTCTTTCACGACCTAGATCTGTGCTGCTTTGCTCTGTCTGAGTTCACAATGAGGAACGGTGTAAACTAAGATCTAAAATTTAGCGGGATCAATTATTTTTCATTAAAATATTTTCCTTTTTTATGTTGTTATCTTATTTCACGTCTGATGGACTTCAAATCTTAGCTTTTGGAAGATTGCATTTTAATGTTGTGAGTAGCAGAGTCGGAGATTCTGTCCAAGACTGGACTGCTATTTGAGTGACCCAACAGGATTGGCGCGCACACGGCAGCTTAAGATAGCAAATCTTTCTAAAATAATTTGTCATTTTATATGATAATGCTTGCTACCCACTCAATTTATTAAAAAAAACTAAAATTATTTTTCATTTATATAATTACACACATTAATTTGTACACTTTTTTAGAACGAATTTAATTTTAAAAATATTTTATGTCCATGAGATAAACAGTGTATTGTTACTTTTGAAATTAGAAATAAATTGTGTTAAAATAGTCAAAAACACATGTTTATCATTTTTCTTTGAATAGGACTATTTCCATGATGAATTTTATTAATGTCACAGTTTATTAAATATAAAAATTTTATAGATCAAAACTATTCTTTAATCAAATAAGTTAATGGTGAAGATTCATAAATCATAGATTTTATTTTATTATTTTAAAATATAAATAAGTCTAAAATTACTTTATAATATTTAGTGTGACTTATTTTATTATTAAAATTATATTAATTAACTAAAATTATTTTAGTTAAAAGAAATCATTATGAATTATCAAAAATAGGAAATTATTAATAAATAAATAAAATTAAGTAGACTGAACTAAATTACAAATTAAAAAAACTAAGGAAAATATTCAACACGAGTTTTAATAAAATTTAATTTTTTAAATTCAATAAAACAATAAAAATTTCAAGAACTCATTTGTATCTTATTTAATATCTAAAATAATTCATATACACTTAATATTATACATTTAAATGATTAAATTTTAAATATGTATAAGATTCACTTATACATTAAGTTTTGTTAATGTTGGATTTCGATTTGTACGGATGGTCCCAAAATCCAGCAAACGGGAGGAGTTCAGGGATCCAATTGCTGCTTCCGAAGTGTAAAAGGAGATGGTCCGAGAGAAAGAAAGAAAGAGGGGCGCAATATTTTTAACGTTATTCGACCAAATCCAAGTGACACCAAACCTTACGTCCACGGCGGAGATTTTATTAATAAACAAAACTGTTTTATAAGATATTTGCATACAAGAAGGTCTTTCTCCTTCTCCTCCTTTCTAACAAGGCTTTCTTATTTAAAGAAGGGGAGAATGAGACAAAATGATTATAAACTATAGTTGTGTTACATCAAGATATAAATGAAAAAGACAGTAAAAGACTACAATCCAGCCATTGCAGGATATGGGCTGTTAGGGGGCCTCTTATCGGTTGTAGACTTGTATTTATATGTATCTGCCATTTGGTGTTACTTTACCATGCGAGGTGTCTGTCAACTCGAGCTGGGATTCCTAGCTTAGGGTCATTATGGGAGGTCACTTGTAACAAGTTCGATGTTGCTATTGAGAGGTAGTGAGTTCAAACAGGATGGTCGACTGCTTGACGAGTTGATCTTTAGAGTCACCTCGTTGTATGACTATTTGGTAGCGAGCGAAGTGGGGCTTGTCGGGCGTCTTTAACGAGATGGGTGATCTTGGTTCTACCACGATCTCTCGAGGTTGTTTTTGCTTATAACAAGTTTGAAAACATTAAATCTAAGTAAACAACACCCTTAAATTCTTTCTTCATGTATAAGCTTTGTTATACCTCTTACAAATTTGAACTTAAAATAATTTGTTCTATAATAGAGTTATGTCTCTCATTTTGTAATCTCTATATTCCATCCATGAAAATAAGTATACTAAAATAAGATCCTAAACAGTTAAAATTATAGTTAAAAATATAATTAATTATATAGTTGTCTATAAATAAAAATATGATTGTGAAAAAATATAAAAAAGAAAATTCTATAAACCATATTGAATTTTATAATATATTAAGCCAATCACATTAAAAGTTGTAAAAAAAATTTAAAACTTTCATTTTTTAAAAAAATAAAATAAACTATTAATTATCATCATTAATTTTTACCTTATTTAATTAAAAGATATTTTAATTTATATAAAAATTTTGTATTAAATAAGATGTAGTATTAACAAAATCATTTGCCCTTTTATTGTATGGCCGTAAAACCTTTGGTCCTTATTTAAAGAGAAGTTATTCTATCTGGGAATGAGAAATAAAAGCTAACACTACCCGTGAAAGGACAAAGGAGAAAATTTAAAAGTTAATTAGAAAAAAAATTTGAAGAAAGAAAAATTTTGAAATAATAACCATATATTTTAATTTTTAGTTTTCTTTTCTATTTTCTTTTCATTCAAACCCAATAAAAAAAAGTTTTCCAATTTCAATTTTTTTTTCACCTTGTTTTCTTCTTATAAATCCAAACAAAGGGAACAACTTTGGAAGAAGAGATCATGATCCCTCCTTCTCCTTTGTCTTCTTTTTGTCCCTTTCACTGAAATATATTTATGACTAACATGTACTCAAAACATGCATGTAACTTCTTGTTTGTCCCTTTCATTGAAGTCAGAATGCAGATTTGCATCCGGATACATTGATTTATAGATTAAATGTCCAAGCTTGACTAAATCAAATGGAATACCAAAATAGACCTCTTCAATATAAGTCACTGTATTATTTTACGTGAGGCAAATTACTCCGATCTCCTTCGAATTTAGATCTAATTATATACACAGATTCTCATTTTTAAAAAATTAATTTAATCTCCCATATCTTTTCACTAAAATTATGCCTGGTTCAAAAGACAAGATTCAATTACCTTTTGTGGGACCCACAACTGCTGTATGTGGGGTCATGTCGATGTGAAGGACTAGTTATTTATTTATTTATTTATTATTTTTTTTAGATATTTCACCCTTTGCTAGTTAGAACATATTAATTAGACACAAAGTATTAGATATATTTTTAATGAATTCTCATCAGGCAAATTATTGAGTTTTAGTAATTTTGGTAATAATTTAAGTGTGATTTAATTTTAAATTTTTTTAATTAAGTATAAAACACATATTAAACGCTTTTCTAATCCTATGTTAAAAAGCATATATTAAAAATGATTTTTAATAAATAATTATAAAGCACATACGGTGGAAACACACGGTGGTGTGCACTTATAACTAAAACACATATTTAAAATATAGTAAAAACATTTTTTTAATAAAAACACTTTAAACTATTTATAAATCTAGTATTGAAACGCACTTAAAACTTCTTCTAAACACAGATTTAAAAAGAGCACTTAAAACTTAAAAAAAAAAAAGTATTAAAAACAGGTATTAAACAAGGGAATTCCTAAAATCTAAATCTTATGTTTTATTAGATGGTATAGCGTTATTTAATTAAATCTGAAATTAATGATAACTATTTAAAATACTTTTTTATTATACAACTGTTTAATGTATTTTAAGCAAATTATTTATTATTTTAAATGATTTAATTATCATTTATTTCAATCAATAAATAATTATTCTGATTAATTTATAACAAAAATCTATATTTAAAGTTAATTTAAATAATATTGAAGTTTCATTTAATTGAATTTTACATAAGTGATAGCATATTGAGTGCCTTATTTCATTACACTAATTATTTTATATGTATTAAATATATTTCAATTTTATTGATTTATAATCAAAAAATTTTGTATATTTATTATATTTAATTTATGCAAACTAAATACTTTATTTTTTATCTATTATTTAAGGTAAATGCACAAGGATCAAAGAGATCAATAAATAATCTTAATTTTAGAATAAAAGAAATACATTTTACTAATCTATTATTCATCAAAAATTAATTGGTGTGTAAAACAATTAAGTATTTATTAAAATGATAAGGATAAAAAAAAATTTTAAAAAAAGAATAATACATACATTCTTGATTTTCTAAAATGACAAATAAAAATGAACAAAAAAAATTCTCTAAAACAACATAAAAAAAAGAAATAGATGAAATATATTTTACTGAATTTAATTAGGCTTAAATTATACACAAATTATTGCACAATTTTTCTCACCACTTACTTCTTTCTCATACCCTTCTACATTTTCCGGAATTCCACTTTCTTACAGGGATTTTTCCTTTTTTTTTTAGTCTTCCTTGTTTCTTTATTGGATTTTCTCCAGACCAGTGATCCCCTTCCCCGTCTTTCTCACTTCATTTCTTCACCTTCGATACTGGATTTTTAGACTTGCAATTTCAAGAATAAAAGTAATTGTTAAAAAAAAAGAATTACAAATTATATTTAATTTTAATAATAAATTAAGTTCATCTCATTAAATTTTATAAAGCAATTTTATATGTATGTTTTTTGAAAAAAATAAAATATAATGGTTACTATTAATTATTAATATTGACTTTTATCTTATTTGATTGATTTTCAAAATTGGAACGAGTATAATTACTCAAAAACGATGTTAGATTTGTTTCCTAAAAACAAGTGTAATAAAGGTGTTAGATTAATTTCTTAAAAACGAGGGGGTCCCGTATAATTATTCAAAACTTCAACAGAGATTGGAATAATTTACTCTTTGATATAATAATAAATTATTTTAATAATTTATTTGGATTCATAAATTTAAATTTGTTTGTCTGTATTAAAAAAATTAGCCTGTTCGAGAGAAGTCAATTTGTGCATCATTGGATACTAAATGTAAATATAAAGGGAAACTGGGGATTTATGGAAGAAGTGTAAGAAAAGAATTTGAGCCTAATTGAAGGTGCTAGGTTTTCTTCCAATGGTTATGAAAATGAAAAAGGAAGAAGATTGAGAAACTTATTTTATGTTAATCTGGAGTGTATTTTAAGACAAAAAAGCTCATGATATTTATATATTACAAATTATGTGTGACGGGTTCTCTTATCTTAAAAAATATATATTTTGTTAAATTATGATCACAAAATAAATCAAATGATTTAATCACTACCATGACATATAATTATACAATCTATCAAATTTGTAACAAAAGGATTTCCAGATCTTACTTGGAAATGAAGCAGAAGTCATTGATTCACAAAAGTCAACCTGCAGAGAGAGAAGAAGGGAGAGACTATTCCTATGCCCACACAGACATTTTTTGATCAGTTTTAGATGGGGAAACTGATATTCTGAAGTGATTAGGAATAGAGACCTCCCCTATGATTATAAAGAGGATTGGGTCAAGTCCACCCATCAAAGACAAGTCCAGTCATAAGGCTCATATCCACAATAACCCAATTATATGATCACTTCACAAAATGGACTTTTATTAAATAGGCTCAACAAAAATTTGACATCTAATTAAATGGACTTATTGTATTATGTCAGTCCATAATAAAAAATGCTAACATTTCTCCCACTTGGACGAC
>JANHAO010026375.1:0-11105 GCA_026873985.1 Saraca asoca | reverse complement strand
AGAAAAATATAAAATACGCCCTTTGAGTTTGGGTCGCACATAATGTTTATTTATATATTAATTAAGAAAAATAAAATTAGATATATAAAATTTTAATTAAATATTTAAAAATAAGTTACAAAATTATGTGAAAAAAATTACATAATAAATTAATATATAATAATAATATTATGATTTTTACTTAAAAGGTTTATGAAAAAATTATGTAATATAATAAAATAAATAGTTAAGTAAACTATGTGTGTCAATTTCAAGTTTTATGCAATTTAAGATTTTAATTTTTAAATTTTTAAAGATAAAAGAAATCACCCGAAATTTGGAGGGAGTATTTTGTACCTTTTGTTACTTATTTTAATACATTTGATGAATCATTATAAATTTTTCACTTATTTATACAAGATATTTTTAATATATGTCACTTCAAAATTTGCAGAACTTAATGTGACATATTATGATATTTAATTCCTGTGGTCCAAGAATGTTCATCACTTTCAAAGGTATGCTTTGGTGAAAAATGACTCGTTCCCTCTTTCTTGTCCCTGTTTCTAAGTTTACGCGTTGATCCTGAAGGTGATCGATGCCAATGACTTAGCTAAGTTAAGTAGTTGGTCCGTGTAATAAAGAAATTTTGACATATTTAACATTGGATACACATTTTATTTTGTTGAGAGATTTCCTTTTTGTAATGAATCTGATTTATTTGTATTAAATAAAGCAATTTCGTATTATTTACATATTTTATAATTAAAAAAATTATAATATTATGGAAAAAAACAATTTTCTCTTTCTTTAAAATAGAGCATGTTATTTTTATCATATTCTTTATATTTAATATTAAAAAAAATAAGATATTTTTCTTATTTTAATATTTTATAACTATAAATACAAATAAATGAAATGATTTTTACAAAAAATATTTTTTCATCAAAACAAATAAAATCTTAATTATAACATGTATTTTATTTTTGTTTGATCAAATAAAATCAATTTTTATTTTTTATTTTTTAATGTCTTAAAAATTAAATAAAAATTTTAATATTTACGAACCTTACAAAACTAATGGCCGATCTCATTCAATCTGAGAAAAGTATAAATACGCATTGTAATTAATCAAAGTGTGAAATAATTTCTCCTCTTAAATATATTAACTTCCCTTTTATAATATATTTCTATATTTTGTTAACACTTAATGCAATTGAAATATGAAATTAATTTATCTTTCATACAGCAATTAATTAAAAAAACATTTTTTATTATTACTTACAAGGTTTTAAGTTTTCAATAAATCAAGTTTTTATGAAAAAGATTTTTGTTTTAAAATATTCTATGAAACATTTTCACTGAAACGTTTTTAAGAGTTATTCAAATATATATATATATATATATATTTATAGCCAAATTATGTTTCATATAAAGTCGATATTATGTTTTTGGTACCGCTACAAATATACAAATTATTTTTTATGAACATTAAGAACCAACCATAACATTATCTAATATTAGTGGTAATACAAAACATAATGTTAATAATCATGCATTTTAAGAAGGAAATATTAATCATAAAGACATGACCAGCTTGATGTAATTTAGATCACAGGAAATATCATATCTTTTGATTGCTTCGCATGGATGACATACAATGACCTAAACCATCGCATGAATTGACCATTATCACCTACTTATTATAATATATAATTAAATTAATCAAAATCTCCTGTCAAAGGTGGTCACGAGGATGTGACACATCTGATACCTACACCAATGTTCGGATAGTAATAGTTGAATTTATTTTAATTAATTCAATTTTATTTATTACATACTTAACAAAATTTAATTTCACCTATTTATTAATTTTTTGTTCAAACTTTGTAAAATACATATAATTATTAATCCCAAAGTTATAATCCTCCATGCAAAAAAAAAAAAAAAAATCCTATACTCATGTTTAATTAATGACAGCTTTGCTATTGCAACAGCTAATCCTAATTTATTATTCTCTTGTAATTTTTATAAGTGTGACAAGAAAGTTTTTTAATACTATAATAATATTGAAAATCTTAATTCTATTGTTCATTGTATTTTAATAAAAATAATAATAATTGTTAAATTTTAACATTCATTTTATTATGAAATTAAAATATTTAATTTATTAAAATATATACAATAGAGATGAGCTAAAGATTCCAGTAATATTACAAATATTTCCATACGTCCAACAGGAAACATCACTGCAGAAACTTTAATGCTACACAAATCTTAAAACCCAGAACCATCACTGCGGAAACTTTGATCTAAAGACCGACAGATACACAAATCTTAAAACCCGGGGCAGGGCGATAAACAAAAAGACAATCTTATTCATATTCAGAACGAACCATACAAAAAATAATGGTTCAAAAGCACGGAATACAATTAGTCCAAACTATACAAGATATTTACTCAATTGTCCCCAGCCCAGGGCTCAAATTATTCATAGATATTTTTTTAACAAAATTTATCCATCTTTTTTGAGATTCAGTGTAACTATACTTACACTTCTTCTATTTTTAAAAATATATGCTTACTTCTTTTATTTTTCTGGAATAAAGAAGATGAGTATATGTCTATAATAGAAAAAAATAAAGATAAATATTGTTAAAACTAAAAATCAGAAGAATAAAATAAAAGAAAAATATTTTTAGAGAAGAATATAAGAAAATAAAATTTTTTTGATCACAACTTTAACTTTATACAGAGAGAAAAATTACACTCTATCTAACTTACAAACTTACTAGTTTATTTCTCTTTCTCACTTTTTGATTATATTACAAAAATTGAAACAAGCTATAGTTATAGGTAAAACTAGACTAATAAAACAAAAATAAGATCTTTATCTTAATCCCAACAAATCAATATTATCTTCACTAAGTTTTATCTGTTATATTCTAAAAATAAAGGTTTAACATTTATCCCAATAGATTAACCTTATCTTCATTAAACCTTATCTGTTACATTCAAAAAAATAAAAACTTAAAATTTATCTCAAACTCCAACCTTATCTTTTTACAGTTGAGGCTTTAGTTTCCACAATATAAGGCCTCGACATCTAATTTAGATTATTTTTAACAGCCTTCTTTAAATTTAATTTTGAAATAACACCAAGTATTATCTTCAATTTCTTGAACACATTCACCTTCAGTGGTTTTGTCAAAATGTTTGCAACTTAATCTACAGTCTTACAAAATTCTAATTCAATTTCACTATTTTTTACTAACTCATAAATATAATGATACTTGATGCCTATATGCTTGCTTCTCCCATGAAAAACTGGATTTTTAACCAATGCACTATCTGACTTATTATCACACATAATTTTCGTAGGACCTACCTGTTCATGTACTAATTTACCGAGCATCCTACAAAATCAAATTGCTTGACATGTTGTAAAAGCTATGGCCATATACTCTGCTTATACTGTAGAAAATGCAATAACCTATTGTTTCTTTAAGAACCATGAAAAAGATCCTTGTCTAAGAAAGAAAGCATATTGAGAAGTGCTTCCAAGTTTTCACATCGCTTTCCTAAGCACTATCTATGTATCCTACCAAATCGAAATTATTAGAGTAGGAGTAAAAAATCCCATTATCACACCACTCACGTATCATAAAATTCATTTTGCTGCTTGCAAATGTGATTAGCAAGGTTCTTCCATGAATTGACTAATAATCCCCACTCATAGGCGATATTTGGTCTGGTACAAATAAGATATTTTAGACTGCTAACTACGCTTTTGAAATATGTGGGACTTATTAGTTCTCTGCTTTCTTGCTTCTTCAACTCTAACCATTCTACAACTATTGTTGGGATAAACTTGAGTGACTCTATTTTTAGATGCTTCAAAATATCGTTGGCATATTTCTGTTGGGAAAAAAAATGCCATCATTAGTTTGCTGCACTTCAATGTCTAAAAAATAGGACATTAATCCTATGTTTGTCATCTGAAACTGGCTAGTCATTGCCTCCCTGAATTCATCAAATATCTTTTTGTAATTTTTTATAAATATCAAGTCATCAAAATAAATACAAACAGTAATGAGATAACCATTAGGTTTGGACTTGATATATAGGGTATGCTTATAAGGACATTTTTGAAAATCTTGTTGCAGCAAGCATGCATCAATTCGACTATACCACACATAAGGTGCTTGTGTCAACCCATTCAACACCTTCTTCAATTTGTAAACTTGCTTTTCATGTCCTTTCTTCATGTAAACAGGTGGTTGCTCAACATAGACCTCCTCATCAAGAAAGCCATTTAGAAATGTTGATTTCATATCTATTTGATGAATTTTCCATTGGCTTTGAGCTGTAAGTACTACAATCATTTGAATAGAATCCATTCTGGTAATTAGTGCAAATACTTCAAAGTAATCAATTCCAGGCTTCTATCTCTATCCTTTTACAACCAGTCTTGCCTTCAAGCGATTCACCTGACCATTAGGCTTTGTTATATGTGAAAATTGGCTCGGTCCAAGAGTGCTCGCAAGAAGCCTGAGTCTAATGAGGAGACCAGCCTAAGCAGTGCCCAGGATCGTTTCATCATATCACAAAGTGACATCGTCGACCCTGACTTGTGCGTGAAAGTGCGGGTTCAAACTCGCTATTCCCAGGGTCGGGCAAGCGACCTGGCAAAGCCTAGCCTGCGACCCGAGGCTCGTCAGATAGAGAGGTTAAATCATGTCTTAATCCAACAGTCAAATGAGGTCCCGCCTATAATAGGCAGCTTGCGGTCGAAAGTAGAAGATTTGGTCTGCACATCCTATCTTGTATCATAAATACTGATGTAATAGATTTACTGCATATGTAATTACCATTGTAACCTCTTTCTCTCTATAAATATGAGAAAGGAGCCCCCCTCTAGGGGAGGAAAGAGGATTCCCCTGCTGAAAACCACTGTAAAGAATAGAGATAAAATATTGTAAAAATATTATATCAATTACATGCTATCGTGGACGTAAGGTCTGGTGACATCCGAATTTGGCCGAACCACACTAAACCTTGTGTTTCCTCTTCTCCTCTTCCCCTTTGATTATTTTTCAGTCTTATTGCACTCGAACCGATTACAGGCCAGGGATCCCGAAGAATCCCCCGTTGGTCAGATTTTGGGACTCTCCATACAAACCAAAATCTGACGTCAACATTTTGGTGCCATCTGTGGGGATCCCACCTGTTCTGGTTCATTTTCACCATAATGGCCAAGGGAAGAGTCACCAGAGCCTCAAATGCATGATCCCATCCTCTGGATGGCCATGTCTCGATAACGGACTTGTCAACTGCTTCTGTCATCGGAGCAGCCACTAGTATCCTTCCAACCAGCTTGGCGCAACCAGTTCTTGCTGCTAACAGCATCAACGGACCACAAACCTGACTTCAACATCAAGAGAGACTTGAGTGTATGATGGGAGAGCTGACTAAAGTAGTCACATTGCTGGCGCAGGACGTGTAGAGATAAGCTGAAGCCTCAACACCTGAGAATGTTCTCCAGTAGCACCAGACTCAGTGTTTGAATGACTCAAATCAAGGCTATTTCCCAGCTCGCCGTTCATGAGAACAAACCCCTGGTCGTGACCCTTGTGACAACGAAGGGCAAAGAACTCAACGATCATCCAGCCAGTGCTATGAGGTGGGAGACCCCTTAGTTGGGGAGCTATTTTAGAAGATAGCTCAGTTGGAAGAACACTTCCAAACCACGGGTGATCGAACTCGCTACGAGGAGCGGTCACCACTTTCTGAGGAGATCGAAGCTTGACCTCTACCACTCAAGCTTAGGGTCCCTACGATCCTGTTGTATAATAGGGATTCTGATCCGTATGATTATTTGGATGCATTCAACGTTCAGATGGACTTGTAGACAACAGACCCCTTGGTCAAGTGTCGGGTGTTTCCGGCCACGTTAGGAGGTGTGCCTCGAGCTTGGTTCAGAAGCCTCCCGACTCGCTCGATCGACAGTTGGGAAGACTGTTAACAGAAGTTCATCAGCCAGTACCGAGCACTGAAGAGACAATTGGTGCCCCCTGCCACCTCACTATGATTTTTTAGTGCAAGCACGAGTCACTTAAAGACTACATTGCTAGATTCAGACTTATAGTTAATTCAGTGGAAAATCCATCGGAAGAGACCATGCTCGTCACTATTTTTGCGGGACTTCGCAAAGATGAAAAGCTGTACAAAAGTCTATACAAGTCCCTGGTGAAGGACCTCACAGAGTTCTATGAGCAGGTTACCAAGCAGATTAAATAGGAAGAGACCTTTGGCTCAGAAAAGTCTGACAAGAAGGACAAAAAGGTCTACTCCTCTCACGATAAGAAGTGGAGCGGTGCAGACCAAAGGGACCACCCCACCAGACAGGTAGCAAAGAAATCCAAAAGGTCCAAGGATGAGCGACCTTAGTACTTGAGTTGTTTCGAGTAGTATAGCGTGCTCTCGGATCCTCAAGATAGAATTTACTTGGCGGAAAGGGATAGGGAACATTTCGGAAGGCCTAAACCCTTAAGGACTCCATTTAGGCAGAGGAATAGGGATGAGTTCTATGCCTACCACAATGAGGCCAGACACGGGACGTCAAATTGTTTGGCCCTCAGAGATGCAATTGAAGATCTAATTCAGAAAGGTCGCTTGAGGGAATACATAGTGCAACCTACAGGACAGCCTACCTAGCCTAGCACCGACCAAGAGTCGGGGGGCTCACTCTGAGTTATACATTGACATTGTATTCTGAGATTTCGGGGTGAATATAAATATGATTATTTTATTGAAAGCTGTTTACTAATTGGTATGGTATCAGTTACTTTCTTTTTTCTTACATTCAAATATTTGTAGTATTCGCAGCTTTCATGTGGCCAATTTCCCCTAAACTCCGCCAGGAATTTTTATGCCAACTGTGACCTTTGGTCTAGTTGAGGCCCCCCGGAGCTCATTTCAGAGAAGAATTAACAAACACTGTGCCAGCATGGTTGCGTGCTCGCTGAGGTGTGGAGACACTAAAAAACACTTACTGTGCCAGCGTGGCTGTGTGCTCGCTAAAGTGCGGAGGCACTAAAAAACACTCACTGTGCCAGCGTGACTACATGCTCGCTGAGGTGTGGAGACACTAAAAAAAATTCGCTATGCCAGCGTAGCCACGTGCTCGCTGAGGTGCGGAGGCACTAAAAAACACTCAACACTAGTGTGACTCCGTGATCACTGAAGCGTAAAGAATTGACGAATCAATTATTTGCCCAAGGCGACAGAACGTTGAAAGTCGTAGTTCTTATGCACACTTATCAAATTAGACGCGAAAGTGGCCCGAGCATGAGATCGCTCGTTACCAACTTTACAGCTATCATGTGGAAACGCTCTAATTTGTAGCTTACTTATGACCAAGTACGTGCACCTTTCACACAATTTCTCAGATCACTCAGAACAGCCAAACAATAAGCACAGGAGGAACAAAAAGAACAAGCAGAAATTGCAGAAAAGAAGTTTTATTCATTAAAAAGCCTCGACGAGGCCAAATTACATTGGAAAGCTATGAATAATAGACTAAGATAAATACAAAGGGAAAACCTATGACTAAGAATAAGGGCCGGCCTTGGGGAGCCACACCTTAGTTTATTAGGGACCGCATGCCACAACTTTCTTCTTCCAAAGCACAATCAGCGACAGCATTGCATCCCTTCGCACTTGACCGCCTGCTCCTCCTGAAGGAATCTAATCAGTAAGCCTCGAGAGCTTGACTGGTCAAATAATTGCCTCACGGTGGAGCCAGGAGGACACAGTCTGGGATCCATGTGAGATCTTTCCACGTTATGGGGGAAGATAAGTCTTCTAAATTACATATATAGCAGACCATACATGCCTTTGATGAAGGACAAAATGTCAAAAATGGTGGGGGTTTATTAGGGAACTCCATAACTTGAATGAAAAAGCAGAAGGGCTTGTGACTTCCTTATATAGAATCGGGGATGTCTCCACTAAAGGATCTGGAACCATCCCCCCAACCGTCATCATTAATGGTCTCGGGAAAAGGCTAAGTTGACCCAACGCTGGACGCGTGTCACGGAGAAGTGGCCTAGTGCAGATGGAATGACAATCTCAAGAAAAGGCTGACCATTCAAGAACTGAAGAGTCTCAACTCCCAACTCACAGAGCGAGCTGCGAGTTGGGGGCTTATGTTATATGTGAAAATTGGCTTAGTCTAAAAGGGCTCGCGAGAAGCCCAAGACTGATGAGGAGACCAGCCTGAGCAGTGCTCAGGATTGTTTCGTTGCATCGCAAAGTGACCTCATCGACCCTGACTCATGCGTGAAAGTACGAGTTCAAACTCGCTATTCCCAGGGTCAAACAAGCAACCTGGCGAAGCCTAGCCTATGACCCAAGGCTCACCAGACAAAGAGGTTAAATCATGTCTTGGCCCAACGGTTAAATGAGGTCCCACTTGCAATAGGCAGTTACAGTTGAAAGTAGAAGATTTGGTCTGTACATCCTATCTTGTATCATAAATACTGATGTAATAGATTTACTACATATGTAATTACCATTGTAACATCCTTCCCTCTATAAATATGAGAAAGCCCCCTCTAGGGGAGGAGAGAGGATTCCTCTACTGAAAACCCCTGCAAAGAATAGAGATTAAATATTGTAGAAATATTATATCAATTACATGCTACCATGGACGTAGGGTCCGGTAATATCCGGATTTGGCCAAACCACGCTAAACCTTGTGTTTCCTCTTCTCCTATTCCCCTCCGATTATTTTTCAGTCTTACCGCACTCGAATCGATTATAGGCCAGGGATCCCGAAGAATCCCCTATTGGCTGGATTTTGGGACTCTCCGTACGAACCAAAATTCGACGTCAACAGGCTTGTACTTTATCTTGGATACCCATTTGACTCCAATAGGCTTATTCTCAAGTGGTAAAATAGTTAGCTCTCATGTGTCATTTTTCTTTATCAAATGAATCTCATCATGTATTACTTGAATCCATTGTTCATTAGTTATCACTTCATAGGAAACCGGGTCATAATCTACAAATAGACAAAAGTTCACAATTGTTAATGTGTGAATTTGGTCAACCCAAGTCCAGAATCCTAAACTGCAAATTAGAAGTGTAAAAAGAGAGAGAGAAAGAGGAAGAAAAAGGAGACACTAGGATTTTTTAACGTGGTTCAGCTGATACAATGCCTACGTCCACGATTATTTATTCCTCAGTCCTTTTTTGCTAATAGTTTCAACCCTTATTTATAGTGGTTGGGGTGTTCAATCTTAATGTAGTTCAAAAAAGGAAAAGAATCCTGAATCAATTTTTTTTGCTTAATAAATTTCCATGAAAATAGGCAATTAATTAATTTCTAATCCTGCAAATTGATTCCTACAAGTTGATTTCTGTAAGTTGATCCTTTCTTAGGTTTAAACACAGTGAGCTTCTAGACGATAGCTGGAAAAGTGTGCTTTGCTTGCGAGCTAGACCTCGTCCTCACAGACTTGAGGTTGTTGGTTTGACTCCTTTTGACTAGTGATCTGAGTTTACATTTGGTGACCTGGGGAATTGTTCTAGTAACCTCAATCATAGTTAAGCAGGGCTTTCATCAGCCGGGCTTGTCCATTGAGCTTTTGCCAACTCATTTGTATGGTTCTAAAAATACCTACAATATTATCCCCCAACTCTCAGTGTGACTTGCAGACTGGGAGTTGTAGTTTGCTAGTAAAAGCTTGCAAATGCAATCTGTAATGCTATCGTTCAGACTTCTATCCCATCATTTTATCTAACCCATACCATTATTACCACATTCAATGTGCACATTTTTCATAGCTGTCGGCATGGTGATGACTAAGCCTTGCTTTTTGCTAGATCGTTAGATTAAGGACAATTAATTAATCTCCAAATCTAATGGTGAGGCCAAGCGAGCTATATAAGGTGAGAGAAACCTTTTTGCCTTCGTACTTGTTACTTTTAAAAATCTAGCGCTCTATTTTTTGCTCATTTCTCAAATAGTCATTGCCATTCTTCCCTTTTTTGTTTTACCAAGTTTGCCACTGAATACATTGGATTCAGATTGTCGGAGACCGATCTTGCTCATCATTCTCTTCTCAGAACCCATCTTGTTCCATTAATATAGTAAGTTTTCTCAACACACCCTTGACTCTAAGATTTTGCTTATCACGAATGCCTGATTCTGTGAGTATTTAATGTTTTGATGCTTGGAGAGTTTAATGGTGTGTGCTTGTTAAATACTAGGAACTTTTGCATGTTGGCTGATTCAGTTGCATGCTTATTTACACACCTTTTGTTATTTATGGAAATTGGCATGCAATCTGTTCGACAAAATGCTTGTAGGTTTTAGGGTCATAGATTGTCAAGTTTAACCTTCTTCCTATTTCCTAAGGGTTCAATGACTTGATGGGCTCATTGGTCGAGCCACCCATGTTTTTAATGGTTTGGGTCTTAGGTATGGTGATATGAAGCATGTATAACTTGCTGCATAGGGAGTTCACTGATCATTCCACCATGGACAATTCCTTTCTAAGGATCCTAGGAAGGTTTATATAAATCTTGGGTTATTCCCTCACGGTGATGCTAGTGAGTTCAATTCTTTCACCTTAGTTCTTTCACTTCTTTACAAGGTGACTTAACCATTTGGTTTCTCTAAGCACACTGGGGGCAATAAAGTTGAGGGATGAGCTTTTATCTTGAAAAGAGGATAAGAAGAAGCTTGAGGGCAACCTGGTTGATGATCAAATGATGGACGACTTGCTCACCCCATAAGTCGATCCTCTAGCCCACTGGGGTTCAGCTCTTAAGAGCTAGTCTTCCCCTTTGGCCATAACAACTATAAGCTTATTTTGATCTTTATTTTTAAACCTTCATATGTACATTTCCCTCGTTGAACAAGGTTTTTAATGAATTTTTCATAATTTTCTTGCTTTTTCAAATTTATGCCAAGTTGGATGTTCAATAGGTTGTAGAAGTGTCACGCCCCAATCCTGGGCATGTGACCGGCGTAGAAGGTCACCCTCAGGAAATCCTATCCATCAGGAAACCCTCTACAAGCCTTACCATGTGACACTGACATAACACTAATGCAC
>JANHAO010026374.1:0-11110 GCA_026873985.1 Saraca asoca | reverse complement strand
TTCTTGCATATTTTAGTAGCAATTTTTAGTTTGTTATTCTCACTTGTTATTCATTTTAGTTAGCTCAACAATTCACTTTTCACTCCATTGAAATTTCACATTAAGTTGCATGAAATTCAATCCCTGTGGAGACGATATTCGCTCACTCTATATTACACAATTGACTGCGTGCACTTGCGTAATTTGAGAGATAAATTCAATTTTAAAACACTCAACACTTATATATTATAATTAACTTTCAAAATGATGTAGAGCTATACAATATCAATAGTGTTCCTTTGAAAACCTTAAAGAGAGAAGGGAAACAAGAAAAATGGAAATGGGGTGGAGTTAAGAAAAGAGACAATGAAGAGAGAAGGGAATGCTAGGGAGGGAATGGAAGTCATTGGAATTAAAGAGTGAGGAATTGAAAGAGAGATTTGAGAATGAGAGGCTTCGGGAAAGAGAATAGAGGATGATAGTAGTGCTCCAATACTATTAGTGTTGATGAAAAGAGAGAGAAGAGAAGTAGGAATCAAGGAGAAGACTAGAGAAGCTTTTAGAAAATAGAGACAAGGGATATAGGAAAAATGAAAAAAAAAAAAGAAAGTTATCTATAATATGTGTGTGTGTGTGTATGTGGAAAATACTAAAAGAATCTATTTAAAGCCATATCATGTTAATTGATTTGCACTTTATACTCGAGCTGGTGAGTAGGATTTTAGAATTTAGATAAATCTTTTAACCCCCCACCAAAAGAAAAGTGTTGGTATATCTATTAAGGATTCAATGTTTACTTCTTTTAACATTTGGATCCCATAGCGGAAGTTTTATTACCTTAACTTAGATCTTGATTTTTGTACACATGAACTTACCCATGTTCTTGATCTCCAAATGCATCAAATCTACAATCACAAATAAATGTATATTCTAGTGGTTGTAGAGTAGCTACAGAGTCCTCTATAACTAAAATTACATGTCTCAAGTCCCATAAGTTTTAGATGGTATCATTGAGAGTAAAATAATGATTATAGGGAAGCAAAAACAATGTTTTTTGTGGTGGTTTTTGGGGAGTATGAATTTTCTTTTATTTTCTAAAACAAAAAATCTATCTTTAAAAGCTATCTAGGAGACCTTATTTCAAACAAACTCAAATTTCTTAAATTGAGAAATTATTATTTACAAAACCACCTATAGATAATTTGTTCAAAAATAAATAACTATCAGACAAATCTACTGAAGACTTATCTCTTTGTTTATTCTAATTAATTATTTAAACAAATCAAATAATAAATAGATAATAGGAATAAAATTGATCCTATTTAGCATGCCCATATGAAGGCATCACATGTCATGCAACATCTTTCACTCATACATGTAGGCATGCATATTCCTCAACCAAATGTTTGTTTTAATCTCTCAATCATACTAGAAATGGAACGTGCAGCCATATAAGAAAGGTACTGATGAGTAAATGACATATTAAATCACTATCTAACTAGCATGACACTACTCAACACTCATCATACCCCAAATCATCTACTTATGCCAGATTTTTGCATCTCTCATCCCTTTTAAATATAGAGCCATGCAAAAAAACAATCTTTGTCTTTTGTACTCATGGTTACACCAACTACATAAATTTGAGTAACCTTCCAGGCAATGAGCCATAAACCTATAGGTGTAAAATCAAATGGTTTTTTCTTAGACACTTATGTCAATCCATTAAGTCTAAGCTACTTTCCTAAACATATTCCACTGGACTGTATGATCCTTGGAAGTCATGCTAAAGTAGCAACACCTAGCCTTAGATTCATAACATAGGTCTTGGTCCTAAAGGCTAAGAATGTAGGACACTTACAAGTCTTATAGGGCTCACACAATGACAAAGCAAGGACCCAGTCAGTCACTCTATAGCATAGGTCACAACACATATAGTATAAATTGCATGTTATAGTGGAGATCCCACCAAGGGCTTGTCACACTTTAATATTACACCTTACAGAACTCAGACTAGTTACCATAATGCAACTAGTTTGAAACACAGTTTCAAATCCTACTTCATACAGGTTATATAAAGGTGTGAATATTCTCTATGCTCAACTCTGTGAAGAGTCTCATCTTAACATACAGCAAAGGCAACATGTTTTTACCATAAATCCTTATTTTCCATCAAGGCAATCAGGAGATCACCTAAATATGGTACCCGATGATTGTTTAAGTCTCATCCTACTTATTACTAAAGCATTTTGGTGGATTTCCTATGTCAGAGGAATAATCTAAGTCTGATGACAATAAATATATACATCAAATTAACCTCTATCATAAGTTAACAATGACAAAAAAATATCTTTATTTTACTGAAAAATAAAGTACAAGACAGTAATTTATCAAATGCTCACCAAATCTAAACCTCTAACACGCTTACTAAAAAAATCTCTTACAATGGGTTTAGAAAAAAACATCAACAAACCCACCACTAATGTTGATATACTTTAGGGAAACTAATCCCTATGCAATAAAATTATTTGTAGACTATTAAAGGCTAGGAGATGCACTCTTACTTCTTGCTAAAATATAGAATAACTCTACCACCTAGCATAAACACGTAGCTCACTATGAACTTATGTTCATTTATGTTTAGAAGTTATTGATATTACTAATTTTAAACTCCTACTCAAATAGCACAAAGTTATATTTTGGACATATATTAGATTTCTAAATATCTTATTAGTTGCTTCTTAATGTGTAATCTCAGGACTACTTTAAAATCTATAGACTATGCAAGTGTCAAGCTGAGTATACATCACATTATTTATCAAACTAACTATTGCATTCACATATGAAACTTTTACCATCTACATAATTTCTTCTTCTATCTTAGGATATTGATCCAAGCTTAGGTAAAGTCTTATATCTCTGTGTTCACGAGTTCAGAATCAAGTATGCAAAAATGTTTTATGACCCTATAAATTTATGTTTCTTGAGACAAACTCAAGAATCTCTTAAAATAGTCTCATAAGATTTTAACCCTAAGGACGCAGTTTACTTGATCCAAACATTTCAGTCAAATACGAAAGGCAACTACATTTTTGTTGTATGCTTCACCTCCATATTAATTCTAGCAAGTAATTTGACATAAAGTGAAAGAATAAGAAATTTATTCTCTATTCTCTTAACAAATACACAATGGTTCTCTTCAAATGTAGTAAAGCTCATCGTTTCAAAAGCTTTATGCAATCGAATGTACTATTGACTAGATAAATGCTTAAGTCCATAAATGGATTTCTTTAATCAATTGGCATAACTTGTGCACTTGTCCATTAGCTTTAAAGCTAGTGAGTGAATCCATATAAACCTTTTCATCTAGTTCTCTACTATGTTAGTCCCAAAAAGATTAAGATCTTGCACTTATTACAAATGTAAAAATACTTTTTTGCCTTGGAGAGTGGATTCTTGTTTTTCAAGATTTATCAAAAAAGCACTAATGGATGTTCAAGAAAATATTGGAGTCACTGATGTGATTAGGAATTCAATTAATAGATTTTTCACTTAATCAGAGTTACAATTAAATAGAATTTTAGTAGATCAGATTTGCATAATTTAGAAAACAGCAGAAGAATATTGTAGCAAGATAACAAAATAGAAAGTGCAGAAAAGAATAAACAGGAAACACATGATTTTTAAAGTAGTTCAACTTAAACTGAAATCATAGTTTAAGTCTACATCCACTAGACAATCCTTAGCTGGATAGTCTTTATCTATTATCAATTCACAGGATTTGAATTAGGCTCCTGCAAACTAGTTTGCAATAAGATTTACACTAGACTCTTACTAAACCTATAGATACAATAATTCTTTTATCTCTTAAAGGTTATGATCAATCTCATAATCTAGAGATATTTTAAGAATTCTTTACAATCTTCAACTAGTTGTATTCAACCTTACAACTAAAGAAGATGCAAAGGAAAGATCAAAATCTTCCTTTATATTTCTGATTCCTATTAACCTAGAAATTGTAAAAGACAAATAACCAGATTCCTATAAACTTAGAAATCTGAAATGTAATTAAGAAATATGGTAAAGAATACAATAATAGAGTTTGAGATGGAAATCTCAAACATCTAACTATGTGATCTTCACAAAATTTGATTTAAGATTGTAATTAGATGTAATTTTGAGAAGTAGAATCTGATCAGTTAAAGCTCATGAATTTTCTCTATTCTCGTGCTTAAGATATGAGAAAAACTGATATGAGGTTTTATTATGAAATGAGAGTGAAACAGGCTATTTATAGTTATTATTGAAATTTGAAAAATAACTAATTTTTATTCCTTGAATCAATTCATGAATCGATTCATAGCGATTAAAACTAATTAATCGATTTATGAATCAATTCAGTTTATGAAGATCATGAAGAAATTCATGACTGAATCGATGCATGAATCGATTTACCCTCTAGTATAAAAAGATTGTGAATCAATTTCCTAATCGATTCAAAATATTTTCAAATATTTCAATAAAAACATTTTCAAAAACTTTTCTTTATGAATCAATTTGTGAATCGATTTGAGTATATTTCACAAGATTTCTTTTATAAATCGATTGGTGAAATAATTTACAAAGTGAAAAATAATTTTTTTATAAAAATTTAACTTGTGAAAAGGCATTTGGAAAACATAATTAGAAAATATTTTTTAAACTTATTTCATTTGATTTAATTCTACCTTAGTATACTTATTTTTAGAAATTTACTAAATATACTTAGATCAAAACTAATTAGATGAAACTTATAAAAGATTCTAGAAAAAAATCAATAAAAAGCATTAAAACTATTGTTAGATCTCTTGATATCTTGAATGTCACTTAATCAACTTGCATATACAAAAATGAAAAAACACTCAAAGCACATAGTTAGATCGTGACATCAAATAAAATTGTATTTCAACATTAAAACTAAAGAAGACATGATAGGTAGGCTAACAATTTCCCCCTTTTTGATGGTGACAAACAATTTTAGATAAGCAACAAAATAAGCATACAATGAAAAAAATTTTAAATAAAGGTTTTTCTTTTTGCTTTTTACTTCCTCCTTAAATCTTTATTCTCCTTATATCTATCTTCCTTATCTAAAATCCTTACTTCTCCCCCTTTTGGTACATAAAAAAGTAATAGTGCCTTATCAGGATTTAAAATCCAAAACAAATAGTAGGGATAAAGGGATTTAAGGATAGTTTTTAGCTTTATTTTGATACTAATCTCCCCCTAAATGATTCTACTAAAATTTTTGACTTATTGCATGAGTCATTTTATTTTTACATATTTCAGTTCTTGAATCGATTCATATATCCAATTATTAGGGTTTAAATCAATTTTAGAATCAATTGGGGGAGTAGAATAACATTTTCAAAAATTTTAGAACAATTATCGAAAGTTTAAAAAACTTGTTGAATCGATTCATCAATCGATTCATAGTGATAAATTTTGACCTATAAATTGATTCATAAATCGATTTAAAAACTCATAGAAAAACTAAAGAAATTCAAATCTATTCAAGATTTGATTCAAAGAGTCCTGAAATCAATTTTCATGCTATTTTGTTCCAAAACTCTTAACATATGATATACTTATAAACACTAATCAACTTAACATAAGTTTTACCTCAAATTTTATATTGTGTACCTGCAAAACAAACTTAGAAAACTTTGATGCCTAAGTTTGTATTTGCAAGATACAAATCAAATAAGCATAATCAAATGTAAAAGATAAGGGTATGAAATTACATATTGAGAATAGGGGGTTAGTATTTCTCAATGTTGTAGTGAAAGCAACTGTTATCCAGTATCATGAGTTACTTCTATTTCTCCTACACAGATTTGTAAAATAAAAACTATACTTGCACTTGTGGTACCCAATGGATCTTGGGTCCATATTGGTTAATAATCATAGAAAGATATCCTTTAGGTAACCATACAAGTTTCTCATTTTGTTTTAGTAAATATGTTCTATTTCTATATGGATAATGCTTAATGTGATGTCCCTTCTAATTGCAATAAAAACATGTACTATGACTGAACTTTCTATTTGGCTTGAAAGTTTTAAATCTTCTATTGGATCTTTTCTTAGTTTGCTGTCTATATCCTAAACCAGTCATATTTTAAAAACCAGTTTGATTTTGTGGCATATTATTCAGTCTCATTTTGCTATTTGTAAATCCTTGTAAAGCCTTGGTCAATATGTCTATCTTAGACCTATAAATTTCACATTGATCATAAACTTTACTTTTATTTAAAACTTTTTTAGCTAGAAGATTTAGGTCATGGTTTTCTTTCTCAATTATCTTAATTCTTTCAAGCAAACTTTCTTTTTCTTTGTTTGCATGCTTTAAATCTTTCTTAGTCTTTACTAATGTATCATACAGTTTGACACACATATCACCAACTTCATCATCATTTTTTTCATCGTTACTATCATCATTATCAAAATAGAAAAAAGATTCAAATACCTTTCTATCTTTTTCTTCTTGATCCATCAGGTAGAGAAGTGCTTCTTCCTTTGTCTCTTCTTCTTTAGAAGAATCAGCTTGTTCATCATCCCAAATTGCCAGGTTGCCTTTCTTATGAGATGTCTTCTTCTTCTTTCTTTCCTTTTCTAGTTGTTTCTTCAAGTATATAAGAAAGTCTGGTTTGAAGTGCCCAAGCTTTTTGCATCCAAAGCAGGTTGACTCATACTAATTTTTATTCTAGTTCCTTTGATGATTTGCTTTCCTTTTTCCTTTATTCCTTTATTCTTTAAGTAGTCTTAGCTATTTCTTGCTTAATAAGACTATATTATTTTCTTTATCCTTACTTTCATTGCTATCTGATTCTTCTTCATCAGATTCAACTTTCTTTGTAGCCTTCAGTGCCAAGGTCTTCTTCTTTCTGCCATCACCATTCTTCTTATACCTATTAAGCTCTAGCTCATGCTCCTCTAGATTACCATAGAGTTCCTAGATGGTTGGTATCCCCTTTTTCAGTGATTCCCTAATGGCAGTCACCTTTGGTTGCCATTCTTCAATGAGAGACCTTAAAGTTTTATACACTAAATTTGCATTATCAAAGGTTCTTCCAAGCAACATCAAATGGTCAGTGATAGTAGTGATCCTTGATGGATTCACCTTCTTCCATCTTAAATATTTCATACTCAGAAACTAACACATGTACTTTATATGCCTTAACTTGTGTAGTGCCTATATTTGCAATTTCTAAGGTGTCCCAAATCTATTTTGTAGTAGCATAGTTTGAAATCCTTTCATATTCATTAAGGGAAATGAGTTAGAAATAATCCATTTAACTTTGGAGGTAAGGTGTTTCTTCTTTTTTTCCTCAGTCTATAAAGATTTTGGTTTTGGTTTTACAATACCATTAATGAGGCTTTGTGAAGGGTCATATCTAACTTCTACAATATCCCACATATCAATATCAATGGTTTCAATGAAGTCTTCAATTTTTTGTTTCCAATAGGTATAATGATTCCCATCAAAACCAAAGAGCTTATTTAAGGGAGGACATTCAGGTAACAAAGTGAAACTAGAATCCATTCTCTTTTAGAAAATAAAGAGTATCAAGAGCCAAAGCTCTGATACTAACTGTTGGTCCTAAAATAATAAAGATCTTGCCCTTATTACAAATGAAAAAAATACTCTTTTGCCTTGGAGAGTGGATTCTTGTTTTTCAAGATTTATCAAAAAGACACTATTAAATGTTCAAGAAAATATTGGAGTTATTGATGTGATTAGAAATTCAATTAATAGATTTTTCACTTAATCAGAGTTGTAATTAAACAGAATTTCAATAGATTAGATTTTCATAATTCAAATATATGAAAAAACAATATTGCAGCAAGATAGCAAAATAAAAAGTGCAGAAAAGAATAAATAGGAAACATAAGATTTTTAAAGTGGTTCAACTTAAACTGAAATTGTAGTTTAAGTCTACATCCACTAGACAATCCTTAACTGGATAATCTCTTTCTATTATCAATTCATAGGATTTAAATTGGGCTCCTGAAAACTAGTTTATAACAAGATTTACACTTAGCTCTTGCTAAACCTATAGATACAATAATTCTTCTATCTCCTAAAGATTATGATCAACCTCACAACGTAGAGACATTTTAAGAATTCTTTATAATCTTCAACTAGCTATAATCAACTTGACAACTAAAGAAGATGCAAAGGAAAAATCAATCTCTTCCTTTGTATTTCCAATTCCTATCAACCTAGAAATCATAAAAGACAAGTAAACAAATTCCTATAAACTTAGAAATCTGAAATGAAATTAAGAAATATGGTAAAGAATACAATACCAGAGTTTGAGATGAAAATCTCAAACATCTAACTATGTGATCTTCACAAAATTTGATTCAAGATTGTAGTCAGATGTAATTTTGAGAAGTAAAATTTGATCAGTTAAAGCTCACAAATTTTCTTTGTTCTAACACTTAAGGTATGAGAAAAGCTTATATGAGGTTCTGTTATAAAATGAGAGTAAGAGAGGCTATTTATAGTTACTATAACCAATATTTGAAAAATAACTAATTTTTAGTTCTTAAATCGATTCATAGTGGTGATAACTAACTAATTGATTTGTAATTTGATTTAGTTTATGAAGATCATGAAGAAATTTATGACTAAATCAATGCATGAATCGATTTACCCTCTAGTATAAAAAGATTATGAATCGATTACCTAATCGATTCAAAATATTTTCTAATATTTTAGTAAAAATATTTTCAAAAACTTTTCTTCATGAATCGGTTCGAGTATATTTCACAAGATTTTTTTTATAAATCGATTGGTGAATTGATTTACAAAGTGAAAAATAATTTTTTTTATAAAAATTTAACTTGTGAAAAGCCATTTGGAAAACATAGTTAGAAAATATTTTTTAAACTCATTTCATTTTATTTAATTCTACCTTAGTATACTTATTTTTAGAAATTTACTAAATTTACTTGGATCAAAATTGATTAGATCACACTTACAAAATATCCTAAAAAAATACATAAAAAGCACTAAAACTATTGTTGGATCTCTTAATATCTTGAATTCACTTAATCAACTTGCATATGCAAAAATGAAAAAACACTTAAAGCATATAGTTAGATTATGACATTAAATAAAATTATTTTTCAAAATCAAAACTGAAGAAGACATGACAAGAAGGCTAACACACTAAAGAGAATTGTCTTCATGTTCATTTGGAATAATCCTAAATTTAAATGTGAAGCATTGCTAAGATAAAGCAAATGAATGGAATCTCACGATAAGAGAGAAGGCTTTTTCATATTCTACACCTTTTTTAGGTGTATCCATTCACCACAAATTAAGCCTAATACATGGTTATACATCATGGAGCACATTTCCTCTTTTATGACATTAAGATACTTATAAAAAACAAGTGAATCAATGTATAAAAAAGGCACATTAGTATCCATAAAAACAATTAAGAAGAATTCACCTTTTATCTCAAAGTGTCTACAAGGAACATTTTCATGCAAGGTTCTTTGTACTTGTAAATTTGAAGAAGGTTCCAATGGTAACATCGCACTATCTTTGACAATCTCATGACTTTGTGTATCGAAATCCATCTTATAAGACTATGGCATACCGTTGTACAGTTCCTCTAACTCAAAAAGCTCAAGAACCTTTCTTGATTTCACCAATTCTAGGAAAGTCATCATCTAGAAAATTTACATCTTAGGATTCAATTTCAATCTCACCATTAGGATGTTCACCATGCAAAATATATCCCTTACAATGTTTAGTATATCTAATAAAGACACATTTGTCGACTCCAGGGCATAACTTCCTAAACAAAAAAGAAAAAATGGGAAAAGAAAAGTCATATATAATATATATGTATATGTGTGTATGTGTGTCCATATATATATATATATATATATTGAATATACTAAAAAAATATGTTTAAATTTGTACCATGTTAATTGATTTGCACCTTTATGGTTGGGTCAATGAGTAGGATTTTAGAATTTAGTTGAATCTTCTACCCTCCAAAAGAAAAGTGTCTGTATATCTCTAAAAATTAAGAATTCAATGTTTACCCTTTTTAATTTTTGGATCCCATAATCAAAGCTTTATTACCTTGACTTAGATCATGATCTAAGTACATATGAACCCATCTACGTTCTTGATCTCCAAATGTATCAGATCTATAATCATGAATAAATGCATCTCCTGGTGGTTCTCGATTGGCTAATAGAGTCCTCCATAGCTAAAATTATACATCCCAAGTCTCATAAGCCTTAAATGGTGCCTCTGAGAGTAAAATGGTGATCGTAAGAGAGCAAAAATAGTTTTTTTGTGGTGGTTTTCGAGAGCATGAATTTTCCTATATTTTCTATAAAAAAAAATTCTCTTTAAAACTATCTAGGAGACTTGATCTCCATTAGACTCAAATTCCTTAAAACAAGGAATTATTATTTACAAAACCACTTATAGATAATGTGCTTAAAAATAAATAACCACCATATAAATCCATTGAAGATTTATCTTTGTTTATCCCAATTAATTATTTAAATAAATCAAATAATTAATGGATAATAGAATTAAAATTAATCTCATAAAACTTGCAAATGTAAATGCATCACATATCATGCAACACAAAGAATTTATATGGATGTCCTCCTATATCCCATTAATGTTTTTTTTTTTTAAAGAATATACTACAATATAATTTTGGAAAAATTATGGGTCTGTTTGATTTTGTTTTTATTATTTTTTTATTTTTAAAAATTATTTTTGAAAACAGCCCTTTCTTATTTTTGTTTTCTTGTTTTTAAAACAATGTTTTGAGAATAAGTTTTCAAAACATGTAAACAAAAATAGCCTTATTAAATAAATTTTTTTGTTTTATTTTTTTCAAAAATAAAAAATAGTTTTTAAAAATTGAAATCAAACAGACCTTATACTTTTACCCACTTTTGGTGTTGCCTTTTTTCATTTAACCTACCTATGTTTTTAGGTGTTGAGATTAATCCACCCAGGGGCGGACGCAGGATTTTATGTCAGTGGGGGCTAATTACTCAAAATAATAATATGCATTTGAAATATATATATAAAAAAATA
>JANHAO010026373.1:0-11105 GCA_026873985.1 Saraca asoca | reverse complement strand
AGTCAATTTTAGAATGACTTCATTTCCTACCTTTAGATGTGGCCCAGTTAAGTTAAACTTTGTTTCCTTTGAAATGAATCACTGTGTTAAAATAATCATGAGATTTATTTGATGATTATGTGAAGTATTGCTTGTCATTTGTCAATAAATTGCTGAAAATGACATGATTTGAGCAAAGCAATTGAGATAGCAGATGCATTGCAAAAGTGGCAGCAGGATATAATGACAACATTTTCAGCATTCTTCCAATTAATGAACTTCTTTGATCTTCCCTGATCTGGATAAGTGAGAACTGGGGTGATACCTTCTTTTTGTTCATCTTCTTGCCTTTTCCTTTCCTAGCCATTCCCATTTTCGTTTCCCTAAATTCTTTCTGCACAGTCTCACAGCAATTTTTAGAGCTTAAACTGCTTAGATCAGTTTTATACCTTTAATTGCTTTTTGTTCTTTCTCTAGCATTAATGTGTGCTTCGCGCTGTAGGTAGAATAGTCATATTATAAAGTTGTGAGTTTGAATCCTCTTGATAACATTCTTCAATCACTCAATAATGACTCTCTCCACATTTATGATTAGTCTGCATCCATCAAAACGGTTGAAGGACTCTTGAATTATGAAATTACTAGAAAAAGTTCATTCTCCGAAAATCCATCTTAAAATAAGCTGTTATATCTTTGTAGTGCAAAAAATGGTTATTTTCTACTGGATTATCGTATTGTTTAAGGAAAGGATTCTGTGTGTTTCTCTTTTTCCCATCTTCTTTCTTAATTTCAGGCATGTAAAGCTGAACGGATTAGTGTTGCAGTGCAGCTACTAAAAAGATATAAGTTTGAAAGGATAAAAGAAAGTTGGAAGGAATAATTTCATTCTTGACAAAGATAAAACAGAGATCAGTATAGATGACGCAGAGGAAAAAAATGGAGAATCATTCAACTTTTTCTTTTTATCTCTTGCAATCCAAGTACATATGCTGCAGAAGACTTGGAAGGAGAAACTAACAATATTGCAAATGACTTTCACCTGCTGGAAGATTCTTGGTGTTTCTTGCTCTGCTAAAAGAAACAAAAAGAAAAAAAATGGTCAAAAAAATAAAAACTGAAAAAAAGGAGAAAGAATAAAAAATAAAAAGTAGAACATAGTCTAGTCTTTATTGGTCCTGGGTTGCTGGATTCTTCTAACTTTGATGCTTCAAATATGCATTACCAGTTTCTTGAGTCAAGGGAATAGAACTAATTCTCCACAATCATTCGCCTCTCTCACTTTGAAGCATCTACTATTGTAAATTGTAGTTGTAGCCATAATTATAAGCATTGTGATAATCACAAATGTGAATAAATACGAAAAAATATAAATACTGCAGAATAAAATTACAGTAAATTAAGATTATATATAAAAAAAAACAACTGCAACATCATATTCCTAGATCACAATACAACATTATATCTATATATCCCCTTGTGCTTAAAATTTCATTTTTTGGTTAATAATGCAAGGATATGGTATTGTTGCAGGTGAGGATTTTGAACACCAATTCTTTTATTTCAATGACACAATTTGTGATGAACAGGATAAATACTTTATTGAATTAGTGGTAGAAATGCTTTGCTGAGATAACCAATAGCTTATAATGTTGAATCCAACTTGTCATGTACTCGAAATAATTATGATATCTATGTGTACAAGAATATGTTCCTCAGAATTGCATTATGGGGTGATTGGCATCCTAGATAAGGATACTTGTGGACAAGACCTTAAACAAATGGACCGAAGGGTTAGAACTTAATAGGTAGAAAACTACAAAAAATGAAAGGAATTATTCCCTCTTGCTCTGTTTGGAAACTTTAACTGCAATGGTTGCGTAGATGTTATTCTTCATCATCCTTAGCTATCAACATAATGAATCTAATTTAGCATAAATATCCAGAGCCCCTAATTCTTTGCGTCATTCATGAACACCCTATTGTCAACAATGAGAATGTATCTGTTAATTTTTCTGTCATTATCATTCAAATTGCAAATAATTCACAGATGCTGAATTCTTGTTTGTAATGAAATTATAATCTTCCTTCATCCCTTCATTTCTCTTGTTTATTTAATAATGTATTAATTGATTAAATTGTTTTGTAAATATCTATTGCTTGTTAAATCGTGATTCAATAATTGAAAAATGAATTTGATATATGTGATTAAATGTATGTTGCAAGTTAAATTCACACATATTACAAAAACAATCTTTAGTCTCTTACTATTGATGACAATAAACAATATATAATTTTATAAATCTCATGAATTGAAAAAAAAAATCGGAATAATCTACCTTTTAACTTTTAAGATAATTGATTAATTGAATTGCGTGCAATGTGACTTATACAACACTTCTCTTGTAGAAAAATGCTTTTGTTATATAACTAAGCGAATCACCATGGGCTTCCATACAATTTTCGTTGGCCTTCAAAGTGAAGAAAGCAGGTTCCAAATAATCATATTTGGAAAACTGACGGAAAACGTTGCAGATTAATAGGATATATAGAATATCATGGAAAGTAAAAATTGGTACATATTCTTCTGTGGGCCATGACCTAATATGCCTTATGTCAGCTTGTTGCCTTCTTGTTGACGTGGGGATTCCCATAAATTCATTTACCACCATCTCATCTCAGCCTCAAGAGGCATTAATTCTTCTTCCTATTGCTTCATTCCTAAGCCAAATCAAATCCTATCCAAACCCAGAAGCCTATCTCAGTCAGCTTAATCCAAAACAAACCCAGATCATATATAAATATAATCACCCTTTGCGTTTAATAATGTATTCTGAGAAAGAACCAAACCCCAGCATGAAATACAGTGAGATATCCCATTTTCATCATCCTCAGCACAAGCTGAGGTTCGAGTACTCAGAGTTCCCATTCAAATGCGATGGCTGCAATGAAGTTGGAATAGGCTCGCGTTACAAATGCTCCATCTGTGATTATGATCTTCACATGCACTGTGCCATACCATCTTCTTCAATCTCTCATCCATTCTACCCAAAGTGTTCCTTCCAGTTCATGTCTCGCCCACCAGGTCAGTCTATTGCTTCCATACACTAGAGTAAGCTCCCAGAATACAACTTTTTGTATAAATGAAATCTCAATCTTATTATTCATTTTTTACGACTAATTTACTAAGGATTGGAGGTCGCAAAACTAAGTTTTCAAACGGGCAAAACTAGACACACAGGAATTTGAAGAAAATATTTTACTTTTTAAGAATTATTTATGAAATTTCTTTAAAAAAATAATATGCAGAAAATTATTTTACATTTTAAAAAATTTGAGACTAAAGCACCTTGTAAGTAAATGTGGTCACTTTAATTTAAATTATATCATATTAGCCTGGTAAATTCTACATCCAATTTTTATAATGTCATACACAATTCAACATATTAAGATAGGAGTTAAATTGATTCCACTGGTTTTAAAGCAAGTCATCATCATAGTTATACGTTTGTATTCTATTTGAAAAGACTATGACATGTCTGTAACCATGAAATCAAGTGTGAATGATGTTAATTCAGTAATAAAAATGACCAACAAATGTTAACTCAGATAATAAAAAAAATTCAATCTCTGTCATAGTATTATGGATTCAAAAACAATGAAATTGATACTACCAAATGCCCAAGTCTAGCATGAAGTTGTGTTATAGAACTTGTCTATAGATTTAGGATTACTTGGTGTCCACAAAAAAACAATCAAGGATGGATTAGTTCTTAGATTAGAATGAATAGTTTTGATGACTACTTGTTTAAAGATATAATTATTAAAATTAAAAAAAATATTACCAAATCAAATTGCAAATGGCGCCCTGTACAACCAGATTACAGAAGAAAATCTGTGCTATCATTAATTTTCAATATTTAGATATAACAGAGGTAAGATGAATAGTGTGTAGAGAAACAAACAGAGTTAAGATGAAGAGGCTGAGGATATTTACATGGTACAGCAGTAATTTTAACATATCTAAGCAACATAGCAGGTGACACACCCCGTTTCTGCAACGCATGCGAGAAGGACGTGAGCGGGTTCGTTTATCACTGTAAATCATGCGGATTTGACCTCCATCCCTGTTGCGCGAAGCTTCCGATGGTTCTCGACGACGGCGAAGTCAAGCTCTATCTGTACCGGAAGGTGAGTTCGCCGTGCCATCGGTGCGGAAGAAAAGGTCGGAGCTGGAGTTACAGGTCCAATTGCAAGAAGTACAATCTGCACGTGGCTTGCGTCCGGGAGATGCTGGTTGAGAGTTGGCATGAGATTTATGTTGGACTAAACAAATCTGGAAAATTGGATAGCAGATTCATTCCCAGTTTGAAGAATACTCTGCAGACTACACATAACAGCAAGAGCAGGGGCAAGGTCAGGAAATGCTGTGAGATTGCCGGTTTGGCCGTGCAGTTTGTGATATCTGCGGTGCTTGGAGATCCGACGGCTCTCATTGCTGGGATTGTGGGGTCCTTGATGTCAAGGGCTTGATTGCGATTAGAGATTCTGGTAGTCTGAGGTTATCGGGATGTGCTGTTTTTATGCTGCTTAACAGGTTGCGTTTGTAAACTTGTGTGCCTTTCTTGTTGCTATATTATGGACTGGATTCTCAACTTTCTACTTACCAAAGTAAGCCATACATTGCAAAGGTCCATTAGCATCTCTATTTGGGCCAACAGGCCCATTATGATCCAATGCAAAGAGGAAAAATCAACCGCTGAATGCCACTGTCAGTTACTATCTGGTTTAATTAAAAAAAAAAAAAAACAAAGCAAGAGATAATATTACTTGCTCTATAAAAAAAATTACAAAAGATTATCATCTAACTTTCTAGAAAAAAGTTGCAAATCTTAGATATAGCCGAGGAGGTGATTTCCTTTGACTTTATTGACACTAGAATATGGTGCGAGCTATTCACTGTCTCAAAAGTCAATTGTGCAAGTGACAAAAATGGTGATCTTCTATTAGTTATTTAGTACAAAGTTGCTTTTAATTTTACTCGGGTGAGTCTTTAAACAAGTTTAAATCTTCTTTTGTAGGGCGAAAAGTGCCTATATATTGTTAAAAATAACCTAAATTAGATTTTAAAAAAAATGATAAAGGTCGAAATTTTAAATTATAAAAATTAAAGCCCCAACTATAATAAGTTAAGGTTGGAGTTTGAGATAAGTCATAAGTCTTTTATTTTTGGAACATAGTAAATAAAATTTAGTGAAAATAAGGTTGATCCATGGGAATAAGCCTTAAGCCTTTATTTTTGGAATACAACAGATAAAACTTAGTAAATATAATGTTGATTTGTTAGGATAAAATTAAAGATTTTTCTTCTTATCTTATTAGTTTAGTTTTACTTATAAATATAACTTATTTTAGTTTTTACAAAGCATTCAAAAAGTAAGGAAGAGAAATAAGCTCGCAAGTTTGTGAGTTAGATAGTGAGTTAGATAGAGTGTAGTATTTTTTTTGTCTATTGAGTTAAAGTTATGATAAAAAAAAAATTCTATTTTCTTATATTTTTCTCCAAAAATATTCTTCCTTTATTTTATTCATTTGGTTTTTAGTTCCAAGATCTAGTATTAGAGTCAGGTTATGAAATAACATCAAATTTAATCTAATTGTAGCTTCCTAAATTGAATGGTAAAAACTATGATAATTGAAGTGTTCAGTTGAGAGTATTCTTTAAATCCGAGGATTTGTGAAATTTGGTGGAGACTGGCTATATCAAAGTATAAGACTAAAAGGAGTTTAATGTATTGGAGAAGGATAAGAAAGATGCGCTGGTGGAGACTTAAAAGAAGAATTAAAAAATATTATATGCCATTTTTCAAATCGTTAAGGAACCAATATTTGAAAAAATATCATATGCAAATACAGCAAAGGAGGCGTGAGATATTTTGTAAAAATCCTACAAAAGTGATGATTGTATTAGACAAGTGCTGCTACAAAAACTATGAGGTGATTTTGAGTTATTACGAATGAACGATTTAGAATCAATTTCAGCTTACTTCAATTAAGTTTAGTTTGTAGTCAACCAATTGAGAGTCAATAGTGAAGAAATTCTAGACACCAAAGTTATAGAAAAGATCTTGCGATCTTTGACTGCAAAGTTTGATTATGTTGTTGCAGTAATCGAAGAATCATAAGATACATTAACCATGTCAATGGAGAGGTTGATGGTTCGTTATATTCACATGAGTAACGGATAAATTAAAAAGCCATAAGCTCAAGTTCTAAGTAAACTTTGCAAAGTATGATGAATCATGAAAATCACGAAAGCTACCAAGGCGGTCAAGGTTATGGTGGATGAGAATGACAACGAGGACATGAAAAAGGTGGATATTCTAATTCCACCAACAAAGAAAAATTAAGTGATAGCGATTTTCAAAAACATCGAGGAGGTTACAATGGAGCAAGCAACAAATCTAATATTCAATGTTTTAGATGCAAAAAAATATGAACATTATCAAAACAAGTACTATACCAAGATGTCAGATGAGTCTGCGGAGCATGCAAATACCGTATATGTGGAAGAGAACTTGCTGCTCACGTGCAAATCAAATGAGCCAAATATGGAGTATACAAATACATGATATCTTGATACTAGATGCAATAATCACATGTTTGGAAGGAAAGAGATTTTCTCATATTTGGAAGAATTTGTATGTGGAAAAGTAAATTTTAGGAATAAGTCTAAAATTTCTTTGATAGGCAGAGGTGACATTAGCATTAAATCCAAAAATGATACAAATATTACTATTATTGATGTTTATTTTGTGCCAAGTCTTTATGGAAACTATTGAGTATTGGTTAACTTTCTAAAAAAGAACATAAAATTGATATCCAAAATGGAGTTTACACAATTAAAGGCAAAAATGGCAAAATGATTACAACATTGTAGATGACAAAGAATTGCATGTTTTCTCTCACCTTGCAAATAGGAACATTGATGAATTTTTCAATGATTTTAAAAGATGAAGAATAGTTGTGGCATCTTTTGTATGATCATTTGAACTCTCATGGGTTAAAATTATTAGCTTAGAAAAAGGTGGCAAAAGGTTTACCAGTAATTAAAGATCCTAATCGATAGTATATAGAGTGTATTCTTGGAAAACAACACATAGACTCCTTTCCAGTTGGAAAAGCTAGAAGGGTCAGGCAACCTTTGAACTTAGTGCACACAAACATTTGTGGCCTAGTTAAGATAGAATTACTTAGACACAAAAGGTACATCTTAATCTTTGTGGATGATTTTACCAGAAAGACTTAGGTATATTTTCTTAAAGGAAAATCGAAAGCCTTTGATAAATTTAAAGAATTTAAGACTTTTGTAAAAAAATAAAGTAGTTGTTATGTAAAAACCTTGAGATCTGATAGAGGATGAGAGTTCACTTCAAATGAATTTTCAAATTTTTGCAAAAGTTAAGGGATCCAATGTCAGTTAATAGCCAGTTATACACCTCAGCAGAATTGCATAACTGAAAGAAAAAATAGAATAATTTTTGAAATGGCCAGGAGCTTACTGAAAGCTAAAACTCTGCCAAAGTCTTTTTGGGTGGAAATAATTGCCTATGCCATATTTTTATTAAACAAGTGTCCACAAAAAGTGTTCTTAGAAGAATCTCACAAGAAGCTTGCAGTAGTAACAAGTCAGAAGTCTCTTTCTTGTGCGTATTTAGGTGTCTTGCATATCTATATATTCTGAATGAGCGAAGAAAGAAACTGGATGGCAAAAGCCAAAAGTGCATTTTCATTAGCTACAATGAAGTGACCAAAGGTTACAAATTATACAATCCTGTAACAAAAGAAGTAACTATGAGTAAAGATGTCCAGTTCATTGAAGATGAAGCATGGGCATGGAATCAAAGTGGTGAATAATAACAAAGTGTTATCATAATAGATGAACCAAGGTCAATGGAAGCAGAAAGATCTTCACTTGATAGCTCATTCCCTAGAAACTTTTCTCCACCAACAGTAGTTCTGAAGACATCAAAGCATCCTCAACGAATATAAGTGATGCCAGCTCATTTGTAAGACTATGTGGTTATATATGATAATAATCATGAAGATATATCCATTGATAAAACTATTGTAAACTTCTGCCTATTTAGACTATGACCCAGTTTCCTATGAAGATGCAATAACTAATGAATGAGGAATTCAAACAATGCATGATAAGATTCATTTAATAGAGAAAAATGACACATGGAAGCTAACTACTTTACCATATGGGAAGAAGCCTATTAGAGTCAAATAGGTATACAAGATAAAGTACAAGCCTGACGGTTAGGTAGATCATTTGAAAGTAAGACTGATTGTAAAATGCTACAAACAGAAGCTTGGAATTGGCTATTTTTAAGTATTTGCACCAGTTGCCAGAGTGGATTTTATGCGGATGATTGTAACACTTGCAGCTCAAAATCGATAGAAAATTTATCAAGTGGATGAGAAATCATCATTTCTAAATGGCTTCCTTGATGAGGATGTCTATGTTAAGCAACCACTTAAGTTTACAAATTGAAGAAGGCATTGTATGGGTTAAAACAAGCACCTCTTGCTTGGTATAACCAAATTGATGCATAGTTGCTGCAATATGATTTTCAAAAATGTCCTTATGAGTATACCCTATATATCAAGCCAAAACCTAACAGTGATCTCATTATTGTTTGTATTTATATTGATGACGTGATATTTATAGAAAACTACAAAGAGATGTTTGATGAATTTAGGGAGGCAATGACTAGCCAGTTGAAATGACAAACATAGGATTGATGTCCAATTTTTTAGGCATTGAAATGTAGCAGACTGATGATGGCTTTTTTTATTTCCCGACAAAAATATGCCAACAATATTTTGAAGTGTCTAACAATGGAGTTGCTCAAACCTATTTGAACACCAGTTGTAAAACAATTAAAGTTGAAAAGGAAGAAAATGGAGAACTAATAAATTTCACATATTTCAAAATCCTAGTTGGCAATTTGAGATATCTAACTTACACTAGATCAGATATCACCTATGGTGTGGGGATTGTTAGTCGATTTATGGAAGAACCTCGTGAATCACATTTGCAAGTAGTGAAACGAATTTTACAGTACGTAAGTGGTACTCATGATAATGGGATCTTTTACTCATACTCAAACAATTTCAGTTTGATGGGATATATAGATAGTGATTGGGCTCAGAAAAGTACTTTTAGGTATGCTTTCTTTTTTGGACAAAGATATTTTTCATGATCCTCAAAGAAATAATAGATTGTTGCGCTTTTCATAGCAGAAGCAGAGTATATGGCCACAACTTCTGTAGCAAGTTGAGCAATTTAGCTCTGTAGGATTTTCGATGAATTAATCCATGAATAGACAGGTCCTACAAAAATTATGTGTGATAATAAGTCAGTTATTGCATTGGCCAAAAATTGAGTTTTCCACAGGAAAAGTAAGTATATTGGCATCAAGTATATTGAATTAGAATTTTGTAAATCTGTAGATCAAGTTGCAGACATATTGACAAAATCACTAAAGGTAGATGCGTTCGAGAAACTGATAATAATACTTGGTGTTATTTCAAAATTAAATTTAAGAGAGGCTGTTAAAAATGATTTAAATTAGATTTTGAAAAAAAAATGATAAAAGCTAGAGTTTTAAATTGTGGAAACTGAAGTCTCATTTGTAACAAGATAAGATTAAAGTTTGAGATAAACTTTAAGTCTTTATTTTTAGAATATAGTAGATAAAACTTAATGAAAGTAAGGTTGATATGTTGGGATAAGCCTTAAGCTTTTATTTTTGGAACGTAGTAAATAAAGCTTAGTGAAGATAATGTTGATTCATGAGGATGAAAGTGAAGATTTTTTTCCTTATCTTATTAGTTTAATTTTACTTATAAATATAATTTATTTTAATTTTTATAAAGAAATCGAAAAGTGAGGAAGAGAAATAAATTAATAAACTTATGAATTAGATAAAGTATATTTTTTTTGTGTATTGAGTTAAAATTATGATAAGAGAATATTTTTTTCTTATATTCTTCTTTAAAAATATTATTTTATTTTATTTTATTTTTTTAATTTTTAATTCCAACATATATTTCTGTTATAATATATATTCGTAACAGTTGAAGTTAGATACGTTTAACAATTCTTTCTCTAGGTTCATTCTTCAAGATTTTGGGGGCTGTTGCAGTGTCTTTCTACTTTTGTGTGACCCTGTGTTTTGTATCAGATTCAGACCCAAAAATGGAAAAACGAGGTCAACCCTAAATGTCTAACAAGGCTCCTTGCTTTAATGGCCTAAAAAAAAAAGTGCTCTGGTTTTGGTTAAATACTAGGGGCAACCAAATCCATTGTCTTTCCAATTTCACATATGCTTTAATTTTGGTAAGGAAGATGGTGATGGGTGAATAATTTCCGTCTTGGTTCAAAATACTTCGAATCTGATTTGTTCAGAGAATGAATAATGAAACCAATCTTACTTTACTTTTGATAGGAGAATGGGTGAGAATCTCCACCATTTAACCACTCTTGCTTTTTCCGCCCTCGCTCCTGGCACCGACAACTGTGGCGTCTCACGAGATGGAGTCCGGAATGTGACATTTAAATATAGATATGAGCTTCGATCCATTAAATATTTTGACTTTTTCTTTGTTAGAGTAAGACAAGATTCTGGCCCCTGCGTGTCGATTATATATGTGTGCACAGGTGAGACATGCAGGACCTATGCAGTGGCAAAATTTAAGATACACACTACACTATTAATTCATAATATTGGCAAGTTATGTTTACATACCTATCTGGACTAACGAGATTTTCACATTTATAAATTTTAAGATTTTAATTCTTGAAGGACGAAAGTTTTTTAAATTCCCATTTTTAATTTCGTCCCTGAAAAATTCAATTTAATTTAAATTAAATCTTTTTATTTTTATATTTCTAACATTATTATCAAAATTAATAATATAAAAATCTAAAATTTGATTAGATGTTCTTCAATATTTATGTGATAATCTCCAAGATATAAACCTAACATATAACTTTATTTAAAAAATTATAAACATAAAATAATCACATTAGTTCTATTATTTTTATCACTAATATA
>JANHAO010026372.1:0-11111 GCA_026873985.1 Saraca asoca | reverse complement strand
TATTTACAAAGAATCACTCTTATACTTCAATAAGTTAAGTCTAGGAACATTAAGATAACTCTATTTTCATAGAGTTATCAATGTGATGTACAAAGCATGCTTCGACCAGATGAGCATAAATGCAAATTAGCTAAAACCATCGCCAGAACCTCTTTATGGATTCACCAGAGATGGAGAGCTTTTGGTGGGATGAATCAAGCTCCCACTCACTATAGGGGATCTCGACCAACCAGCAACCATCATGGCAGACTTTTTAATCATAGATTGTCCCTTGGCTTATAATGTAGTGTTGGGACGGCTTGCTATGAATGATTTTGATATGGTAATATCAACTAGAATGCTTACCATTAAATTCCATACCCCAAACAAAGTTGGATGTGTGCGGGGGGAGTAACAGGTGGCCTGTCGTTGTTATGAGGTGGCAATCAAACTCAGAGTGTAAGGGAAGATACTAAACGTAGTATCCAAAGGAAACCCCCATCCAATAAGTGAGAAAGGGATCACTCATGACCTCAACCCTCGAGAAGTGGATGCCGAACGAGCCACCGGACCTGTAGAGGAGCTGGAGAATGTATCGGTAAGTGAGACAGATGAGGAGAGATGCCTCAAGGTGGGGAAAAGCTTACCACCCGACATGAAAACATAACTAGTAAATTTTCTCAAGGCAAATGCAGACATTTTTGCCTAGAACCATGAAGATATGGTAGGCATTGATCCGAGTGTAATGTCACACAGATTAAATATCGATCCCCAAGCTAAGCTAGTTTGCCAAAAGAAAAGACTAATGATCGTCGAACGCTATGCGGCACTTCAGGAAGAGGTGGACAAGCTCTTGGCAAAGAATTTCATCAGAGAGGCATAGTACCCCACCTGGGTGGCCCGTCCTTGTCAAGAAGAAAAATGGAAAATAGAGAACGTGTATTGATTTCACAGACCTTAACAACGTATGCCTGAAAGATAGCTTCCCCCTGCCAAGAATAGATCAGCTTGTGGATACAACGGTAGGACACGAACTCCTCAGCTTCATGGACACCTACTCAGGATATAATCAAATCCCGATGGCCATATAGGACGAAGAGCATACCTCATTTATCACTGACCGTAGACTGTACTGCTACAAAGTGATACCCTTCGAACTTAAAAACTCAAGGGCAACGTATTAGCGGTTGGTGAATAAAATGTTTCAAGAATAGATTGGCAAAACGATGGAGGTATATGTGGATGACATGCTCGTGAAGTCCAAATGACTTGCTGATCACGTCCATGACCTTGACGAAATGTTTCAAACCTTGAAAAGGTACCAGATGAAGTTGAATCTGCACAAGTGTGCATTCGGTGTAGCCTCAGGCAAATTTCTTGGCTTTATAGTTGACAATAGAGGAATTGAAACAAACCAAGAGAAGATTAGGGCACTTTTTAATATGCGTTCTCCCTCCAGTCCAAAAGACATCTAGAACCTAAATAGCCAGATCGCTGCACTCAGCTGATTTATCTCAAAAGTGACAGACAAATGTGTCCCATTCTTTGACATCCTCAAGAGGGCTAAGAGGTTCAAGTGGACCCTAAAATGTGAAGTCGCATTCTGAGAGCTTAAAACCTACCTTGGCCAAACACCTCTCCTTTCCAAACCAAGGGAAGGTGAAAGATTAACCCTGTATCTAGGGGTATCTCAGCATGCCTTAAGCGCAGCATTAACGCGAGAAGAGAGGGAATCCAATTCCTCATCTATTATGCAAGTAAAAGGTTGTTGGATGTAGAGATGAGGTATTCACCCATCAAAAAAACTCACCTACTACCTAGTCATCACTTCAAGGAAATTGTGACCTTACTTCCGAGCCCATAGCATCAGGATCGTCATGCAATACCCATTAAGGCAAGTTCTGCAAAAGACCGATGCCTCTGGGCAGCTGCTCAAATGGGCAATAAAGCTTGCTCAATTCGATATCGAATACAAGCTTAGGATCACTGTCAAAGGGCAAGCACTGGCTGACTTCATCGCTAAATTCACAGGGCCTGTACAAGAGGAAGTAGAAACCTATGAAGCCTCGTGGTAGGAATTATTCATCGATGGGTCATCCAACGACCAAAAATCTAGAGCAGGGATACTTCTTGTCAACCCAGAAGGACATAAGATCTTCAGTGCCTTAAGGTTTGGATTTTGAGTCACGAATAATGAAGCTAAATACAAAGCCTTACTAGCAAGCTTACAATTGGCCAAGGAGGTACGTGTTTAAAGACTAAGGATCTTTAGTGATTCACAGCTTATTGTTTATCAAATAAAAGGTGAATACCAAGCTCGGGAACAAAGAATGATGAAATATCTCCAAAGAGTCCAAGAGTTGTTAGGCTTCTTTCAACAATTTGAAATCACTCAGGTCCCGCGAGCACAAAATGCACACACACCGACGCTCTGGACCATTTGTCCACAAACAGTGACCCAGATCTCGCGGAAGCAATCTCGATAGAGCTCCTCTCATGCCCAAGTATCGAACCTCAGGATATAGTCATGGCGATCATTGAAACACCTAATTCTTGGATGAATCCAATCTTGGACTCCTGCAGAATGAGAAATTACTAGAAAACAAGCTTGAGGTGTGGCGTCTACGACCTCGAGCAGCCAGATTTTGTGTCTGTGATAACGTTCTCTATAAAAGAGGGTTCTCAACCCCACTTTTGAGATGCATAGATGGTGAAGACTGCAGCATTATCTTAAGGTAGATTCACGGAAGACATTGCAGAAATCATGCTGGGGGGTTGTCTTTAGCACAGAAGGCCCTTCAACAAGGATTCTACTAGCCAACCATGAAACAAGATAGGATGGACCTCGTTAGGAGGTGCGATAAGTGCCATAGGCTCCACCAGCCTACCTGAAGCAGATGACAAGTCCATGGCTGTTTGCTATCTAGGGGATAGATTTAATTGGGCCACTTCCCAAAGCATGAGGAAATTGCAAATATGTAGTCGTGGGCGTAGACTATTTTACGAAATGGGCTGAGACAAAGGAACTTGCTAAGATCTCATGCCCCAAAGTTGAAAAGTTTGTTTGGAATAACATCATTTGCAGGTTCAGGGTCCCCAACAGATCATCATCGATAATAGGACCCAGTTTACTAGCGAATAGTTCATCAAGTTCTATGATGACCTCAAAATTGTTAAAAGCTTCATAGCTATAGACCACCCACAAGCCAATGGACAAGTAGAAGCCGTTAATAATATCATCAAGAAGATTTTAAAGACTAAGTTAGTGGCAAAAAAGGGAGTATGGGTAGATGAACTACAGATAGTACTATCGGTTTACAGAACCACGCCCTACAGCTCCACAAGGGAGACTCCCTTCTCAATGGTCTATAGATACGAAGTAATGATCCCTGTAGAACTTGAAGTCACGACCCAGCAAAGAGTTACCTTCAAACCAGTAGACAATGATCAACTACTCACTGCAAACCTGGACCTCATAGAGGAAGCGAGGGAAAAGCTTGCCTTAGAATCACCGCCCATCAACGTCATGCTGTGAGATATTACAATCGAAAAGTGCGATCCTGAAATTTCAAGCCTGGTGATCTCGTTTTATGTCTCATCCTTCCAGGAGCTTGAAAGCTTAGTGAAGGGACCCTTGGACCAAACTGGGAAGGTCCATACCTAATAAAGAGGATCATGAGTGATGGAGCCTATCACCTAGTAGACTTGAATAGAGAAGAATTTCCTCGCACTTGGAATGCCGACCATCTTTGTCATTATTATCAATAAGTGTCCCAATTCACGAAAATCGGCCACATCAAAATGTGTATGCAACTTTTTTTTAAAATTCTAATAGAATAAAATTTGGAAAGGACTTAGTGTAAATTTTTACGCAACAAAGTAGCAATTAATGTAGCATATAGGAATCTTGTCCTGATAAAGGCAAAAAATAAGATCTCACATATTCAAGCATCATGAACACAAAGAGAGAACCAACTTTCATAGTAAAGATCATTGTGCAAATTGTCTACAAATTGTTCACAAAGAAAGAAAGTTAAAATTACAAAGTCAGCATCCTAGGAGCTTGAGTCTTTAGAGAATCAGGATAAGGTTCGGGGATGGGGTCATTAGAAACTTCAGTCATTAGAGTGGCAACTTCCTCAAGAGGAGCCTCCATCTTGACACTTTGCTTTTTGCCCGAAGAACTAGCCTTAGCAGTGCTCCTCTTGAAGAATTCTATTGCTTCCTAAGCCTGTGGGCTAAAGAAAGAAAAATCCAATTCAGGGTGTCTCTCCCATAAGGTAAAAAAGAAAGCCTCGCAGGTCTGTTGTCTTGATTCCTTTGCCGCAATCGCCACTCGCGAGGACATCTCCGTCCTTGTAACATGAAGCTCCTTCCTTAGCACCTCCAGCTCTTTTTCGGCATCCTCTGCTTGTTAATCTGAGGACTTTGTTTTTTGCACAACATCTTCAGCAACCTTCTTGGCCATCTACAATTGTGCGTTCATCTCATCAAGATCCATCCTGGTCTTCCTCAAATCATTGGAAGCGAGGCCAAAGTTAACTTTAGCCTGCTCGTGCCGTGCTGCCTCACTAGAAAGCGTAGCCTCCATTTCCCCGATCTTCTCATGCCACTCAATGTTCTCGGCCACCAATGCTACGAGCTCATCCACAAGGGAAGACTCCTTATCCTCCAGACCTCGAGATGCCTCCTCAATCTTAAATAATGTTAGGATGCTCTGCAAAAACAAAATAGCAAGTTTAAAGCTATGAAGTGAGAACAAAGATAAGAAACAATAGTCGATACTTACAATGAGACCATGTCGAGCAGCATATCTCGCCATCCTCCCGAGGGTGAAATCCTCAGCCTCTAGCACCCTAACCTTTTGCTTGGGTCCCAAGATCGTGCTCATACCATTAACTAAGGTCCGAGCATATTGTTTCGTCTTAAAGCTAGGTTCAGCCAGTGGAGGCACAGGCTTAACCTCTAGAGCATCATCACCATGGGAAGTCACCTTCCTCTTCCTCTTTTCAACCTTCTACCTTTTAGGGGGAAGGTCAGGAGGAGTAGCAACCTCAACTGTAGTCATTGCTTCAGATCGTGATATCGAAGTTAGTTCTTATGATGGGGCCACGGTAAAGGGCAAAGGCTGCTCAGTAGCAATTGGGTCCATTTCACTTTTGGGGATCGAAGAATGGTCTGCGACGGTAGGAGACAGGTTAATCTCGAGGGCTAGAAGGTTTTCCTTTTTATCACGGGGTGGCGGTGTTCTCAAGATGAGATCTATAATGTCATCATAATCATCAAAGTTGGCTGGTCTGACCTCCAATGATCGCCAAATCCCGATCTCTCTCATAACCTTAGTATCCAAGGGAGGCGCAAGTTTGTATAAGCAGAGGCAGAAGCCATTAAACTTAAAGTCACGCTCGAGGCTGCTTGTCGATTAGAAGCTATCCAAAATGTCCAGCTCTAAAGTTTGCAAAGTAGGATTTTTACTGATCCTGACTATGAGAAAACGAGCAAAGGTTAGAATCAAATCCAAACATTATTAAATGTACTCGCTCTTAACCAACATACTCGGAGTAAGAACAAAATCAAAGTTTCTGAGGTATCACAGCGAGGGGCAAGAGACATAAAACCAACGATATTTGTAAGGTCCTGCATTGGATTTCCCTTTAGCACCCCCCTTTGGCAAAATGTCCTTGTGTGGTGTCCTCCAGGCTAAGAGATAATAAAACCCATCTGGTATGCTCACACATCTGAGATCGTACAAGTAACATAGGGTTTTAGGAGATGGCGGCGGAAGGCGATTACCTATATAAATCAGGGTAAGAGAAATTAATGAGGTGTAAGAGTTTGGGGTTCATTGGAATGGATTGAGTTTTATTCTATTCAAAAAATCAATGATGAAGGGCAGAATTGGGAATCTAAGCCCCGTTATGAGATACAGGAGACCAATGGCAATAAAACCCCGACATAATCATCTGCTACTGGGACCATGGCACTACACCCTTTGGGTATCTTATGGGATCGAATAGCAAGTTAAATGTTGCGGAGTAGCATTATAGAAGCATAGAATATGAACGCCTGGCGTTCATGGTGCTCACTCGTTGTAGTGGTCAGACCCTCTAGGCAGTTTGGATGAGCAACAGAAGTTAGGGCATCCCTTCTCCCACTTGGAGTCACATTACCAACTTGTCATGTGACCCTCTCACTTGAGGATGATTCAGACTCTTCGTCATCATCCCCAATCAGGTGGCGATGACATACATGACTTGCTCGTATCTATAAAGGAAAAGACTGGTTAAGCTGTTACAAGTGAGCCATGCCAAGAACAAAGATCGACCACCCTCATAGACTGCAAGCCATGCATACCCTAAGCCACCACACTAACTAACCAGACTCTGGTAAATAAAGAAAAAATGATGGGGTCCCTAAAATCCAGACACAACATCTAGAAACCCTGTGATCAGATAATGGACTGACTACGTTAACTCAAGCAAGTAAGAATCCCTAAGCAAAACCTATCAGTCAGCCCATTTTCTCCCTCATCCAACAAGTAACTAAACCTCCAACCATCTATGATAAATAGAGGCCAAGAGGAAGATAGAAATAGAAGACCTACTTGAGTCACAGCTATAGTTTCCGATAAGGAAAATCTGAGTCATGACCAGAAAAATTGAGGAACAGTCTGCAAAGATGAATAACATGAAGACCGACATGATGGTTAGGAAGGAAGATGGATAGAGGAGAATGAGACCATAAGTATTTCAAATGATAGAATGAGAGGGAGAGAGGAAGACCCTTTAGTTTATAAAAGGGACAATCAAACTGTCAGATTAAAGGGACCATCAATTACCCACAATCCAACGGCTTGAAGGATGCAGTCATCAATAAATGATAGGTTAAAAAACGTGTGCCAAAAGCTGGAAATAATAATTACCCATCGTCATTGGAAAAATAAAAGGCCGTGCATGTGAAACAGACAAGAGAACCAAATGGTCCATGGAGACCACACATCGTGAGGCACCAGGGCTTGACAAATATCTCACGTCCAAGTAATGTGCTAGCCATGCGTAGAATTCATGTATGAGCCACATCCAAGTAATGTGCTAGCCTTGCATAGAATTCTTACGTGGAATGACCTTGCATCCAAGTAATGCGTTAATGACGTAGAATTCTTGCACAGGTTGGGGGGGGTTTGACAAACAACTGACGTCTAAATAATGTACTAACCATACATAGAATTCTTGCGTGAGCCATGTCCAAGTAATATGCTCACCCTGCACAGATTTCTTGTGTGGAACGACCCTACATCTAAGTAATGCGTTAATGACGTAGAATTCTTGCGCAGGTCAGGGGGCTTGACAAACATCTCACGTCCAAGTAATGCGCTAGCCATGCGTAGAATTCTTGTGTGAGCTGTGTCCAAGTAATGTGCTCACCCCATACAAAATTTTGGCACGAAATGACCCTATGTCCAAGTAATGCATTAATGACATAGAATTCTTGCACAGGTCAGGAGGCTTGACAAACATCTTGCGTCCAAGTAATATGCTAGCCATGCATAGAATTCTTGCACAAGCCATATCCAAGTAATGTGCTCGCCCCACACAAAATTCTTGTGCAGAACTACACTTCATCCAAGTAATGTGTTAATGATGTAGAATTCTTGTGTGGGTTGGAGGGCTTGACAAACATCTCGTGTTCAAGTAATGTGCTAGCCATGCATAAAATTCTTGCATGAGCCACGTCCAAGTAATGTGCCAGCCCCACACAGAATTCTTGCATGGAATGACCTTGCATCCAAGTAATACATTAATGACGTAGAATTCTTGCACGGGTCAGGGGGCTTGACAAACATCTCGCGTCCAAGTAATGCACTAGCCATGCTTAGAATTCTTGCGTGAGCCACATCCAAGTAATGTGCTCACCTCACATAAAATTCTTGCACAGAACGACCTTGCGTCCAAGTAATGCATTAATGACGTAGAATTCTTGCACGGGTCAGGGGGCTTGACAAACATCTCGCATCCAAGTAATGCGCTAGCCATGCATAGAATTCTTGCGTGAGCCACGTCCAAGTAATGTGCCAGCCCTGCATAGAATTCTTGCATGGAATGACCTTGCATCCAAGTAATGTGTTGGCCACACAGAATTCTTACACAGGTTGAGGGCAAAATAAAGATCTCGTGTCCAAGTAATGTGTAGCCTGGCATAGAATTCTTGTGCGAATGAATTCAATGCCTCACATCCAAATGAAGCACTAACCACACATGGAGTCCTTGCGCAAGCTGGCATGACCAATTGACAATGCCACACATATCCTTGAAATGGAAATTTATCAATTAAAGCCAATTGGCTCAAACTTTTTTTTACATTAGCTGATTATCCCGTGAAACATTTCTACAATGATTGTTATTGTATACTGGAGAAATGGCTCCACGAGGATGAGTCTACGGAGATAACGAAGGTGAATCCTCACAAGAAAGTCTCAGGGTACCTCATTGCAAATGACGACAGTAAGGGTAGTCACAAGCGCTCGCTCGATCGTGATCTGACGGGTCATCCTCTGACAACAGCACGACTCAGCAAGCGATGGGTTCAAGGATCAACCCCGGGACCGCTATACTCGCGCCTGTCTCCAAGCGACTCTCACGGATACTCCAAAAGCTGTGGGACAACAAAGGGTCTTGTCTAACACAATGGCGGGTGCAAACCTACATGTCGGCCTGAGAAGGCCTACTTCCACAGTCTACAATCAGAAAGGGGTCTTTTCATCATATATGCTTTATTTATTTGATGAGACACAACTGTAGCTTGTAATTGATGACCAGAGCCCATCCTTCCTCTGTAAATAGGATGATATTGTTAGCAAGAGGAGAGGGCCAAAAGAAAAATGATTCTGAACAATCACAATAGAAAATTCTCTACCGTGGACGTAGGGTCCAGTAAATCTAGATTTAGCTGACACACGTAAAAATCTTGTCTCTTCTCCCGCTCACCCAGTTGATCAACCTGCACACGCACACTAATCTAGAATAGGTCCGGGATCCCAAAGAATTCCCCGTTGGTCAGAGTTTAGAGCGCTGACCAAAATCTAACGTCAACATTTTGGTGTCGTCTGTGGGGATCCCGCTTATTTTAGTTGATTCCTCATTCCCATGACAAAAGGAAGAGTCACTAGGGCTTTCAGTGCACGGTGCCAAACAGCCGATGGCCATGTATCAGCTGCAAGTTCGTCCACTGCCCCTATGGTGAGAGTAGTCGCTGACTGCCCTCAGCTTGGTTTAGTGCAATCAATCCTTACTGCTAATGACACCGAAGGGTCATAGACTTGGCACCAGCACCAAGAAAGGCTCGAGTGTATGATGGGGGAACTGACTAAAATAGTCTCGCTGTTGGTACAAGCATAGACCCAGAATGTGCGTATACAGGCTGAACCCATTATCCTCGAAGCAGAGCGCTCCGGCGAAATGAACCAGAAGCAGGAGCCGTATCGTCACCTATGCAACCAGCGTGACGGGGCGAACCGTTAGACCCCTGGTCGAGAGCCGGGGGGCTTAGGTGTCTTGGTGGAAGATCTCCTTTGGAGAGTCAGGCACTTGGAAGACTTCCCTCGGGCCCAAAACGACCGAGAGCGTCTTGAAGAACAAACCCCTTTTTCTGGGGAGATCGCCAGAAAGGCTCTGCTATATAAACTAAAGGTCCTGGATATTCCGCTATATGACGGGGAGACAAACCCATGCAGCCATTTGGACTCGTTCAATATCCAGATGGACCTTCAGGCTTGTACCCCTGGGGATAGGTGCTGCGTTTTCCCTGCTACTCTGGGAGAAATGCCCCGTGCGTTGTTCAAGAGCCTCCTAGCTCACAGTATTAGCAGCTGGGGAGAGTGTCAGCAAAGGTTTATCAACTAGTACCAGGCATTAAGAAGGCATCTTGCACCCCCATGACATCTTGCTACCATCTTCCAGGCAGGCATAAGGCGTTAAAGGCTTATCTTACCCGCTTCAGGCGCGAGGTCAATAATGTCGAAAAGACCTCAGACGAAGCCGTTCTAACCGCCATCTCTGCGGGACTCAGTAGGGATGGGAAATTATTTAAAAGTCTGTACAAATACCCAGTGAGCACCCTGGGAGAGTTTTACGAGCGGGCCACAAAGCACCCTCTTAATGAATAACAAAAGAACAATGTGGATGTAGGGACCAAATTGGCTTTAGCTGAACCATGATAAACTCCTGGTGTTGCTTTTTCTTCTCTTCTTTTGATCTTCTTTACTATTTTTCTTCATCTTTAACTTGCAGTCAGGGGCAACATTGAACTACAACTAGTTAACCGGATTTTGATGTCAACAAATTAAGAATTAAATTTTTTGTGATTATAGTCTGCACTGCTCTACCTCTTTGAGATGGCTCCATATAAGTGGAAAGGATCATTGAATGTTGGTTTTCAAATGTTCATCACAATTGGTATCCTATTGGCTAACATTGCAAACTACTTCTTTACCAAAATTGAAGGAGGTTAGGATGGAGGTTGAGCTTGGGTCTTGCAGCAGTCCCTGGGCTTACAATCACCATTGGTGGATTGATGCTCTTGAGCACCCTAAATTCCATGATTGAACATGGCCAAAAAGACGAAGCCAGAGCTCATCTTGAAAAGATTTGTGGAGTACAAGATGTTGATGAGGAATATTATGACCTAGTGAAAGCTGGTGAAGCATCAAAGCAAATAGAGCACCCTTAGCTTAACTTGTTGAAAAGGAAGTTTAGACCCCACCTCATCATGGCCATATTAATTCCTTCTTTCTAGCAATTGACTGGCATCAATGTTGTCATGTTTTATGCACCTATTCTCTTTAATTCCATTGGATTTGAAAATAATGCTTCTTTAATGTTAGCTCTTATTACTGGCCTTGTCAATGTATTTGCTACCTTTGTCTCTATTTATGGAGTTGATAAATGGGGTAGAAGAGCCCTTTTACTTGAGAGTGGCATCCAAATGATGCTTTTTCAAGTACTTTTTTTTTATTTTAATCTTGATTTAGTCCTATTTAATTAGTTATTAATGTCTAATAATTGATCAAAGTTAATGAGATATTAAGTAAAAGTAATATGTTTGATTTTAAAAATATGATAATTGATTAGTAAAAA
>JANHAO010026371.1:0-11110 GCA_026873985.1 Saraca asoca | reverse complement strand
TTCTGTTTTTGAAAACAGTTTTTGAAAAACAGTTTTTGAAAACAAGCTGCCAAACAGGTTTTTTTGTTTTCAAAAAACAAAAAAATAAGAAAACTGTTTTTAAAAACAAAAAAACACTCTGCCAAACAGGGCCGTGATTACCTTTCTTTCTTATCCTTAGTCCTTTTATTTTTTGGGGTTAAATATCTTTAATTTTTTATATATTCATCTCACGCACTTTCAATAAAATCCTAATATAAAACTTCAAAGACAAGAAGGAGGATGGCCATTATTTTCTTTACCAAACATGAATTTGTCGATTGTTTTTTTTTTTTTTTTCAATTGAGCGTTTAAACTTTTTTTTTTCTAAAGTTCATTTTAATTAATTCTTCTTGATATATATTTAATAAATTGAGATTCTTCCCTTCTTTTTTTTTTCTTAGATCATGTTTCTATCATATTAGAAAAAAATTATTAAATTTTTATAAAAAATGAGATTCAAGTTCCTTTTTTTTCTTATGTATAGCAGAACTATGAGAACCCTGACCATAAATAAAATACATGAGACAAATTGAATGTTTTCAAAGGCGGGATTGGATATATTAAAAGAGCAAAAGGAAGTAAAATTTGTGATATAGAGCATAAGAAGCTCCCTTGGTAGAATAAATCTGTAACCAGAAACCCGCTTATTGGTGGCTATGAGAAAAGCAAAGATCTAAAGCCAGGGTGAATTGTAAATGGGCATGACAACAGACTTAACTTGCATGTACTTGTGAAGGGCTTCCAATCCAAAATCTCTTCCAAATCCACTCATCTTATATCCTCCATATGGAATGTCGTTCCCAAAAGCAAAGTAGCAGTTGATCCAAACAATGCCTGCGCGAATAGACCTCGACACTGTGTTCGCTGTATCCAAGTTCTTGGTCACAATCCCTGCTGCTAGCCCATATCTAGTGTTGTTGGCACTTTTTATTGCATCTTCAATGCTCCTGTTATTCATATATATTAAATTTCATTCGTTTAGGTACACATTATTAAAAAGGAATAAAATTAGTGAACTTACTTAAACTTCATGAGTGCCATCACTGGCCCAAATATTTCATCTTGAGCTATGAGCATGTCCTCCTAAAAATAATGACATTAAGATTAGATTATTTTAGCATTAAAGATCAATAATTAATATACAGTTTCATTAAGGAAATTCACCTTAACATTGGAAAAAATTGTAGGCTCAATGTAATATCCCTGGTTGCCCACTGTTTTACCCCCAGTTAATAGCGTGGCTCCTTCTCTCTTTCCATGCTCAATGTAGGAAAGAATTTTCTCAAATTGCCTCTTGTCAACCTGGCCATAAAAAATTGCAAGCCAATATTTTTCTTTCTATATTTCTTTTACTTGTTCTGTTATAAGCGAAAGTTACGTGGATTTTAATTATACCTGGGGGCCTTGCTGAACTTTGGGATCAAATGGATCGCCAACTACCCAAGCTTTAGCTTTCTCTACCAACTTTTTCTCAAATTCGTCATAAATTCCTTCTTGAACAAACACACGTGAACTCGCAACACATATTTCTCCCTGAAAATGCAAAAATAAAAGAAATGTTGCTTGAGATTTTGTTGTTCTTGTAAAAATTTGTTATTTAGTGAAGTACATAGTTTCGCTAACCTTGTTAAAAACAACGCCGAAGAGCGCAAGCTCAGCAGCTTTGTCAACATCAGCATCATCAAAAATTATGAGAGGTGACTTGCCTCCCAATTCAAGTGAAACTGGTTTCAAGTTGCTCTTAGCTGCAGCTTGCATTACTTCACGGCCTACTTCTGTGGAACCAGTAAAACTCACCTATAAAAGATGCAACCAGTTGCTGTTAAGTTTTTGAAATGAATCCTTTCAATGAATGTTATGAAACTCCCAAATGTTTGATAGATAAATCACCTTATCAATGTCCATATGCGAACTTATTGCAGCACCAGCAGTCGGGCCAAATCCTGGTACAACATTGAGCACTCCATCTGGGATTCCAGCCTTCAAAATGAAAAACAAGAAAAAACAAAGTCAATTTAGCCTTAAACAAATGCTATATATGACCCCTTTTTTTAATTAGTGAATTAATTAACAACCCATTTATCCAAGCATACCAGCTTAGCAAGATGAGCGTAGAACAAAGCTGATAGAGGGGTTTGCTCAGCAGGCTTGAGGATCATAGTGCAGCCAGCAGCCAAGGAAGGACTGACTTTGGCAAAGAACATGGTGCTTGGGAAATTCCAAGGGATGATGTGTCCTACAACACCGATAGGTTCTAAAAGTGTGTATCCATGGAGCTCTCGGGACATTTTTAATACTTCTCCATGAATTTTGTCAGCAGCACCAGCATAGTAACGTAGTGTCTCGGCTACTTGAGGAATGTCCACGGCCTTACACCAACTGTATAGCTTACCAGCATCGATAGCATCCAATGCAGCTAGTTCTTCTATGTTTTCTTCAATGAGATCAGCCCATTTCATCATTATCTTTGCTCTTTGCTGGCAGCATAGCATGACAAGATAAGTACACAAGTCTAGTTTCTAAACAAAAATTGACAACTTTTTACCGAATAAAAAGCTTAAAGTGGAACCATCCCAGAAAGAGAGAGGCACGAGTTTTCAGGGTAAAAGAAGTAAGATTGTGTTGCTGTGCTAACTATGCCACCTTGCCAATCCAGTGAAAAGAGCTGGGCACAAGCCAAGTAAATCAAGAAAAATATGTATTGTTTGTGTTTTTGTTTCCCAGGCATTTACGTTGAGATGTACACGCAAATCGTGTCAAGAGTCATAGTATGATAGATTATGAAGTTCTTGGCATTAATTTTTTAGTTAGGTGCCGATATCATTGATATTCCCAGCTAGCACTGTACTCTTACCAACAAATTAATGAAATTACATCTTTCAAACAATTTGGCACATGGTTAATGATTTTGATAAAGTCCATATTGGTTTAAGCTTTCATTTAATCCAAAATCCTAGTATGGATTGTTTGAAAAATGTTAGTTGCGCATGACTGTTTCTCATAAAATCCTCAAATCATTACGTTTTAATTCATCAAAAATTTTTATGTAAAAAACAAATGAGAGATCCAAGAAAATTGCACATAACAATTATGTGTAGTATTTTCTTTATTTTTTTTTTATGACAGCAAAAGTGGCAAGTCATATTTAGGACACTAAAGAGAAAAAAAAAATTCAAGACAATATCAGATATCACAACATTATTTAAAATGTTAGTATTTCTCAATTATTTACATAATAGTAAAAATATAGATAATTCACTATACTCACACTTACAATAAACGAAATTAAATTTGAGATAAAAAAAATTAAATATTATTTGAGTTAAAAAAAATAAGGAAAGTGCAGCTCTCTTCTTTTTGTTTGGTCTTAATCGACTTCAATAATTGGTCAACGGGCTAAATTCAGGTTATTCTATCCCCCCGCCTTTGCCAAGGGGAACCGGCTTTAATTATTTTAATTTCTTGGGTCCTAGACTCGGTTATGTTTGAGAAATTGGAAGATATTTATCTCATTTATGCCTTTATTATCTGTTGATATGCTGTCACTAGGCCAATTATGGCCACCCATAAACACAAACAATGAAACTATATATCAATCCTTCCAATACTTTTGCAGGTCACTTCTCCTGACGTTGACGAACATTATTATTTGCTGGTGAAAACTCATACTGGGGTTTTAAAAAATGGAAAAAAAAAATCCACAAATTATAAAATTTCAAAGAAAATCCACAAATATCGTATTAAATGTCACGTAACAAGTTGCCTTGTGGCAATATTCATGTAACTTTAAAGCTAGTTGACTTTGATAATTTTTTTTAATAAATGAGTTACATCAGCAATTATCACATAACACCCTCCTTAATCGGTAAGTCATAACCAAGAACCAAAACTCACATAAAAAAAAAAAAAGGAAACAAATTTTTTTACATATATTTATAAAAAAATATTTTTAATTATAATTTAATTCATAAGATTATCAAATAATTGACTTAAAATATTAGAAATTTTTAGTTCAAATAAATATTTAAGAGTAATAACTAAAATATATCTCCAACATAAAAATAAAAAGATAAATAAAAACAAGTGAAATGTTGGACAGCCATAAAAAAATTAATTGGAAAAATTAAGATGTGGAAGGGGAGAAGAAGATAATAACGTACAGCACCGGGCATGCGAGGCCATGCACCGGAGTCAAAAGCCTCACGGGCCGCCTTTACGGCAACATCAACATCTTCTTTAGTCGCCTCTGCTATCTTTGCAATCACCTTCCTTGTTCTTGGGTCTATCGTCTCGAATGTTTTGCCTGTATTTTATTTTTATAAAAATCCAAAATCACAAAAGCTCGGACAAATTCATTTGGCAACTAAATAAATAATAAAATCACCATGTGCCTGGCATTTCAGCTTTGGTTCTGCAGTAACGATTGTTGTTTTCTAGAAGAAAAGACAAATCTAATATATATATTGAACTATTTTTTAAATGTAAAAATCTCCATGCTTTATGATTTGACAAGCTTGAATCATGGGGGCATCTCCATCCTTTTCGGCCTTCAAACCCATACAATTTTCTGATCAATCTGACGATTAAATTTGAATTAAAATAATCTCATCTATCTGAATATATAACTAAAAAAAATTATCAATAATGGTGATTCTATAACTAACACTACCTTTATTATGGAGATCTTCATATGTAAATAAACTTTTGGTAGTAAATAAACTTTTGGTATTGTAATATTCCAAAAGCAAGAGAGTAGAAAAGAGAAACATAAACTTGACAAGAAAGAGAGGAAAAGGAAAAACTAAGAACCTGAAAAAAAAAAAAAGAGGCAAAACAAATATATATAAAAATAGAGAAAAAAATAAACCTGAAGTGGAGTCAACAAATTTTCCATTGATGAAGAGTTTGGTGAATTTTATGGTGGGAATCTTCACAAAGGAATCAGGGTGGTCATTGGAGAGGCTTGCCATGTCCGTTCTTCAGAGTGAGAGAGAGAGAGAGAGAGCAAGTTGGGGTCTAAGGGCTCTGGTTTGTCTATATATAGAGAGACAACTACAAGAACAAGGGCCAAGGCTCAGAAACAATGAGTTTCCTGGCTCTCTCTCTCCCTCCGTCATATTCACATGACTATAATTTAATGAAGAATGGACATTTTCAACGAGGGGCTGCCGAAGCTTTGCTGTCTCTCTTGTTGCGGTCCGCTAACGGCTGTATCCTATCGCATAACGCAAATCCGGAAATATAATCCCAAAATCCAATGCAATTAATCTACGGATGCCTTGACCGACCATTGAAGGTAATTGGTAATAAAAAAACTATGGGTATGTTTGAAAATAATTTTTAAAAATTATTTTTTGTTTTTGAAAAAAATAAAATAAAAAAATTTGTTTAATAAAACTATTTTTAAAAATAATTTTAAAAATTGTATTCTAAAACATTATTTTAAAAATAATTTTTAAAAACATTTCAAGATTATTTTCAAAAAATAATTTTAAAAACAAAAACACTTATTAAAAGGCCTAGATTTCTTGCAAGCCCTTTTAGTTATCAAAATTTTTAAATAGTCCTCACTCCCCGTTGTCCATTGTCATGGCTGAGCTCAGCAGATTCCCAATAGAATAAGACGAATTGGAGACAAGGTCAGAAACATAAAAGGGTTAATTGTTATATTTTTATGGTTTGAATATTACTCCATGTTCTTATGTGTCCTTTTCTTTAATTAGAATGATTAACATTGAGTCTCCTGGATAATTATACTCTAAATATTTAAATGATAATAGATCACTGAAAAAATTATTTATTAAATAGATGATTTTATTTAAATTTTTGACAACTCATTTGTAAGTTTTTAGTTCTTATGAATTTGATATATAATTTGTCACAAATTTTGTTTAAATTCAAAAAAAGTCTCACTCATATATCTAATCATGTGAATTATTTAAAATCATATCAATCAAAGATTTATTTATTTTGGATGGTTAGATAAAAGAACAGAGAGTAAAATATTAGGTGCAATGGGGTGTAGGAGACAGCTTTGATCCGTTGTTCCTTCTTCAATGGTGTCTCTATGGTGATAAGATAGATTAGATTGGATAGTTCAATCAATTTGACCATTAATTGTTGTGTTATTTGCTTTAAGTTGACTAAAAAAACGATTTTAGTAGTTGAATTAGTTTGAATTGATACTAATCATTGAGAATCAAGAAAAAATTAAAAAAATCAGTTAGAATTTTTTTTCTACTTTTGAACTTTTTTTTGTTGGATTGATGTAATATATTTATATGTAATAAAAAAATAATAACAAAAAAAAATTTAACAATTAATTAAGTTTCATGTAATTAATTATAAAAATTATAATTAACACCAATTTATTCATTTAATTGGACTAGAAAATTAGAATACCAATTAATTTGATTAAAGTAGAGAACTAAAATGATAATTAATTTGATTGTGTCTAGTAATTAAAATGAATCAAATAATATATATTAGGGAGAAATTTTGGAATTATTAATCTTAACTTAGTGATATTTTTAAATTAGTAAATAAATGTTAAAAGCCTATGAAATTAATATTTTGAAACAAGTGACACAATTTTTGGAACTCTAAACTAAGATCCTTATGTCCCTAAAAAAAAAAAAAAAAAACTTCTGTGATATGCACTTTGGCATTATGCTTTTATCCCCAATTTTTTACTGATAACTAGTGCTTGACCCGTTATATTAGTTCTATCTTTCTTTGTTTAGATTTGCATATTATAATACAAATATCTAAGATTTGTTTAAAGTACAAAATCATACACCCTTATGTCAAAAAAAAATATACTTCAAAAATATTTTGATCAAATAGTTTAATGATTAATTTTCTAAAAATCCTTAAAGAGCATTTATATAGCACGTAACTTAACAGGTCTTTGAACAATTATGTCTTCAAAAAACAGCTAAATAACATAATACTATACACTAATAAAATTAAAATTGAATAAATGGAAAATCATTCCATTAAAGTTTTATATGTACATCTCAAATTCTAAAAAATTTCTATGGTTATGTTAATATTAATACTTCTCAATTCTATTGATATTAGACAATTGTTTCAAAACTTATATTCATTAATTACTCATAATATCTTATCATATGAACAATTATACATTAAAATGTATTCCTTTATAACGATATTATAGTTAGCATAAGTTTTTAAACTTACTGCTAACGAAAGGCTCTTTTCTATGTAAAAATGTAACAATATACATAAATAAATTAGATAAAAAAAAATTACAATACATACAAGAGAGAAAGAGGATATTAGAATATGATTAAAAAAAAACATATTTACTTATCAATTCCAAAGCAGAAGTTGCAATATTGTTCACAAAGTTATAATTTACCCATCACATATGGGAAAGGGTTGTAGCAATCAAAATAAATTACATAATTAGGAATAGTAAATCTACCACGGTTGATTCACGTTCTTTTGCAGATTATATGGTCTTTTGTCAATTTCAATTACCAAGAATAAGTATTTGATTTGTTGTGTATAAGAATATTATTTTGCCTTTTAAATTAACTATGAAGGCGATGGAAGCATTCACTAGCTATCATTTGTGCCACTTTTTTGATTATATAGGTCTTTTGTCGATTTCAATTACCATTCTTTTTCCTTCAGATTTTGATTTTAAGTGCGTCATGTATTCAAGAGAAGGATGTAAAATAAATAGATCAATGTGTAAAATTTTAAAATGAGAGGGATATCTGCATAAATAAGTCTTTTTTAAAAAAAAAAAAAAAAAAAAAAGAGAACCAAGGCATTTTATTCTCGAAATTTAAAACACTGTGCAAAAAAGTAATACATATTTAAGAAATTTCTTTATAATTTATATAGAGATGCTTATGGTATTGTAAATGAGAATTTTTTATATTCTAACTGGTAAAATTAAATGTTCTTTTTGCTTTTTTCTTTAAAACTTTGACATTAATTAAACTTCCTTTTCTTTTCATTTAAAATTTGCTTATATATATATATATATATATATACCTTAAATAAATAGAGCTTTTTCTATTTATATAAGATTATAAGACTAACATCCACTACTTTGACATTAAACTTCCTGTTCATTTCATTTTAGAAAAAGAAAAATGGTTGGCTTTTTGCTTAATATTAATTAAACTTCCTTTTCATTTCATTTTTAAAGAAGGAACATTGGTTTGCTTTTTGCTTAATATTAATTTGTTTCGTGCTTCAGCGTTGGCTACCTTGGAGAGCTAGAGTTATGGGAAAATGATACGAATTGAATAATACACAACCTAGAAGGGAGCCATACTATATAGGACAAAAAGTATTGACATTTAAAAGACAGGCTAAGACAGAGGACCATAGTTTCACATATATATTAATAGAACCATAGTCATTTAAAAATTTTGATTAAAATTTGACTATTGATCTTTAGATGAAGTAAGAATTTATGTTATAACTAAAATATAACACAGTTTCTTATAAATAATGACAATGTGTTACATACTATTGAATCTTCCCAATTTCAAAAACTCAACTGTAAAAATTAATTAAAAAGACAATACGTGCAAGCTCTAAAAGACAAAATCAGAAATATACCATGAATTAAGACACTTTCAGACATCACCGTTTAAGTGTGTAACACGTACAGACTTAAAACTCACACTTTATGTCTTGGTTGAACAGAAGTAATTGAATTTCTCGAGTAAGACTAGCATGGACTCGGAAATTTTGCATGAGGACAACGCATGGAATACGTGCAAGCTCTGCAAGACACGGGAATATTAGGAAATGAATTAAATATGATAGGAGAGAGATCACGAGGACCAAAATTCTTCTTCTATATGTGCAAGTGAGGGGTGCAGCTTTATTGGCTTTCATTTCGTGACGATATACAGAGTTCAGAATAAAATACACTGTACTCCCTTGAATATAAACTTCATTTGACGGTCCTCCAAAGTTTAAAAACATATGATTTTTTTTTTTTGGGATTTACACGTCTAATTATACTTAAATCTGTTTTGATCAATCTCTGTTAAATGTTCTGTTAAATATCTTAGATTTTTTTTTTCTCTTTGAAATTGTGAATGCAGCAAAATCAAGTAAATTAAAGTGTAGATTTTTAAACGATAAGAAGACCGTGTTATTAAGTTTAGGTGTAAGGGAGGATAGTGCATTTTGTTCTAAAATTTAAACACATGCTAACCTAAAAAAAAAATTCACCCTGTTCTTGTTTATACTTATTAGTACAAAATTATGACAAATTAGGATGTACAATAACATGATCTTTTTATTTTTTTTTTTTAAATTAAGAGCAACGACTTAAGAAAAAAAATTAATATAAAAACTGTTATAAATATTTTTTGATACTGCACAAAATGAGTTGATAAAGGCCTAGCAGCAGATGAGTTCAAATGAGAAAAGTTCAACTTGTCTCAAAGCTAAGACCGCTCAAAGACACCATATCACCAACTTCAAGTTTAGAGTACAGAATAAGACTGAAATCCCAGTTCATTAGAAACAAGCCCTTCGCTCGCTTGGCCAACAGTTCATTTTGCACGAGATCCCATCGCCAAATACGACCTTACAAGTTCTTTTTTTTAAAAAAAATTAAAAGCAACAACTTAAGAAAAAAATTTATATAAAAATTGTTATTAGTATTTTCTGGTATTGCAGAAAATGGACTGATAAAGGCCTAGCAGCAGATAAGTGCAAACGAAGAAATTCCAACCTATCTCAAAACTAAGACCACTCAAAAGCACCAGATCACCAACTTCAAACTTAGAGCACAGAACAAGGCTAAACCTCCAGTTCATTAGAAACGAGCCCTTGACTCCCATGGTCAACAATTCATTCTGCATGAACTCGCATTGCTAAATGCGAGCTCACGAGTTCGACGTTGCTGATCAAAGACCAATAACGACCCTATACCAGGAGTCCCAGTTCACGAGATGCGACATCTCACCCTGTTAAAAGCTCATTGCGAGTGAACCTGAGGTAGGTACTCTCTCAGACTTGACTTGTGGGGTCGATCTGCAGCAAGCAACTAACAGGAGCCCACTCGCAAAAAGAAATATATAGAAGCTGGCCTGTAGTCTGCAGAAATCGATTTGCAGAAGGCATACTTATCAAATACATTTATTATTTGATATAACAGATTTATAATTTATTAAATTATATTTGTAACCTTCTGATCTCTATAAATAGAAGGAGAGATCACTGTAAAAGAAGAGAGAAAATAATATATACTATAATTTTATCAAATTTTTCATAAAAATAAAATAATATTATAAACGTAAGGATTAATACTATCCAATTTTAATCGAATTACGTTAAAAAGCTTCTGCTATTTATCCTGTTTTTCCTCCTTCTTTTGGCCTTTGTAGTTTTCCTTGCCTTTCTATAACCGAATTGCATTTTAGAGATATAAAACCTGTTCAGATCGACTAAAATTTGAGATTTGCCTAAAAACTAATTCTTATTAATATTGTAAGTCCTAATAAACGAATCTTGAATCCTAAAATAATAAGTTGAATATAAAGAAAATTTACCATATATATATAATTCATCCTGGAGTGCACTAAAATGGCGGCCAATTATGGATGCAACTGGCGGTGAGGGGATAAAATGGCGGCCAATTATGATGCAACTGGCAGTGAGGGGACCGCGACGGGGCCACATTAATTAATAGTACGGATTGAAAAATGACACCGTCCTGTGTACCACTTTTAAATGCTCTTTTTTACTAAATATGAAGCCTAGCAATAATAACAGAGGGGTTGACTATCTGATAAGAAAATATTAGGATATAGGCCTCAGGCAGATTTTTTATTTTTAAAAATAATTTTCTTATTTTCTTGTTTTGTAAAAATAAAAAAATTTGTTTGATAATCTGTTTTTAAAAATTATTTTTTAAAAACTGTTTTCAAAAATAGAAACTAAAAAATAGTTTTCAGGAAACAGTAAAATTGTATTTTTCCTTGTTTTTGTATATAACTGTTTTCAGATTTTTTTAAAAAATAAGAAGAATACATATTTTCATTAATGACAAAGTTGTAAATAATATTAAATATATTTTTTT